>CM034153.1:756339487-756476463 GCA_019776745.2 Taxus chinensis
ACACATAGGTGGAAAACTGAAAAAGAATGCATGCATGTTAGATACGCAGCGGAATATGAGGCAGAGCAGAAAAAACACAGACATCTGTTGGAAAAGGGAGGAACGATCACATCGCATATTGGTAAGATGAAAGAAACAAATCTACATGCAAAATTCATACAATTCTCTACTCTTTTTCAAATACTAAAAAAAGGAAGAGCGATTTCGGATTTCCTCGATTTCAAAGTTTTGTATCAATTTAACGGAATGCTGAATGTACCTCAGTCTCATTGGTCTGAAAGTAGTGGATGGGAAATGGCAAAATGCCTCTCGATGATAGAGAAGGAAGATTTGAAAGAGAATGTAAAAAAAGCAAACTTTATCTCTCTTTCAATTGATGAAGTGACAGCAGTCGACAACACCGCATGGGTATGTATCCACATCTATACTTTAGAAAATCATATAAGGACACCTCATTTGTTGGGTGTTATGAAAATGGTTGAAAACTGTAATGTTGAAAACCTATATAAAATAGTTGTTTCTCATTTGAAAGATGTTGCCGGAATGACTGATTATGAAATTGCTACGAAGTTGGTATGTGTTGGAGCAGATGGTGCATCTGTCATGCAGGGTCACCGAACAGGGCTCTGTGTTAGATTACAAACAACAGTGGCCCCATATATGCTACCAATTCACTGTATGGCTCACAGAATGAATTTAGCGTATAAAATGGTAAGCAACCACGAAAATGTTGCTAAATTAGAAGACCTTATAAGAGAACTTCATGCCTATATGTCAAGCAGCCCAAAGCATTTTCTCAAGTTCCAAAAATTTGCAATTGGAATTACAGATGGCAAAAAAATTCTGAAGGATGTGGAGACTAGATGGATCTCTTTGTATGAACCTGCATGCAGATTTCGTGAGGAGTATCCTTCATTGGTTGGTTTCACACACAAATACCGTCATGAAGTTGATAGGGCAAGGGACTTGTTATTCCATTTAACTGATTTGGAGACATTGCTTACATTGGTTGGTATTCTTCCAATGTTAAACGAGATCAATACACTGATGAAGCATGCACAGGGTAGATTAATCTATATTGTGGATTTTATACAGATGAGAAAAATGGTATGTCAAAGTCTTGATATATTGTGTATTGTTCCCAGGATAGTTTTGATGCACCTGTTTTTGAAAATTGGAAAGATTTATTAGATCTTAAAAATCCTAACACCTTTTTGAGATTTAATATCCACGATCACTTCTGCATCACTGTTAATGGGAGGGAAATACCAATGCACATTTTGCAAAAACGTTAAGATATTACAGGATCGGAACGAGAAGATGTTCCTGTGACACGTAATTTTTTTGAGTCTGTTATAGTTGAAACAAGAATAAAGCTTAAAAAATTTTCAGAAACCTTGTCATCAGAAATTAGGGAACGTTTCTGTAAAGATAAAATTCTGGAAGCCATGGGTGTGATGAATCCTAATTTTTGGAATACTGAAGGTGGCCGTGCAGACTTTGTCAGAAAGCATTTCCATAAATCAATGGGTACAATAATGGAACAATTTACAAAAATGTTAGAGCTCAAGGGTATGGAAATCAAAGGTATACTGAATGTTGATTTATTAAAGTTTCAGTCAACAAATTTTGCAACAACAATGAGGAACCAATATAAGAATTTAGATCAACCTTCTGAAAGTGAAGCTATTACAAGGCTGTGGCGAGGAATCTATCAAAGTTCTATCTTACAAGAAGATATCAGTGAATATTTCAGATTATATGAGTTATGCCAAACAATGATTTTGGGGTCTGTGGAGGATGAAATGGTTTTCAGTGCATTGTCATTTATAAAATCAAAACTGAGAAATAGGTTGGATAAAAATCTGGAAAGTTGCATGAGGTGTTATGTTTCTTGATACTCCATCGAAACCTTTCCTTTCGACAGAGCAATTGTGCATTGGAATTCCCTTTGCGAAAGAAGAGGTGTGAATAATATAGCTACAAGTACAACTGTTCCCAATGTTGAGAGTGGAATTGGCGCATCGTCACACTCTATAGAAGATAACATCGAGTTTGAAGAAGCTATTGATAATGGATTGTTTCAACTTTAAATAGGTATCTTCTTCACCTTAATTTTATCATTTGTCACTTTAATTTTTTTCAGCTCTTATTATCATTAAAGATGTTATAGGTATATGTATTTACATTTATTTGGTTATCATTAGACATGTTACAGGTCTATGTATTTACATTTAGTTAAATACAATCTTTTTATTTTTTGAAAACAAGGGATGACATCCATCCGAGGAAGTTGGTACTTCTCGGGACTGACAATGTTAGGCAACTCACCCATCTATCTACTAATCCATTTCTCGTGTTGAGTTTTCTTAAAACAAAGCTCTAGCACATTACCAGTTATGATTTCAATTTTAAACAGGTATCATCTTCAAAATAATCTTAAAGTTTGTTAGCTTTACATTTTTTCAGCTCTTATTATCATTAAAGATGTTATAGGTCTATGTATTTCTTATATTTAGACATTTAAAAAAAAATTTAAAAAATTGTTGGTCTATATCCATTTAAGGAAGTTTGGTACTTCTCAAGACTGACAATGTTAGGCAACTCACCCATCTATCTACTAATGTCATTTCTCGTGTTGAGTTTTCTTAAAACAAAGCTCTAGCACGTTACCAGTTATGATTTCACAGCAATCTAAAATACGCAAGAGGTAAGCTAAACCCTATCATATTTGCAATCGTTTAATTTCTTACCAGTGATGATTCTTTCTTGATTTCAGAATTATATTTAATTTATTTTTTATATTTGCAAAATCCTTTGATATAATTTTTAAACTTTGTGGGATAAAATGACACAATCGAATTTTATAGAGGAAGATTTTTCCATATTATACAACATAATCCACGATCCATTATACAAATCCACGATCGTGCTAAATAAATCTACGTCCACATAAAATTCATCATCATCCATATATATCATATCATCATCATATCATTATCATAATCCTGACACTACAATTATTATTAAAACAATTATTTATCTATTTTTAAATTTAAAGAAATGTCTCTATCCTAACACATTCCATTTTTTTAAAACAAGTATCCATTATCATCATTCAGCATCATCTATATCTATTCTAATGTCATCATGATCATATCATTACGAGTATAGAGACGAAGAATTATCTTGAAGCAAGTTTAAATGTCTAGAGAACAAGAATTATCATGCTTGAAGCTAAATCTACATCCACATACAATTCATGATAATCCAAGTAAACAAGAAACATACGTCATCATCCCTATCTGATGCAATCATCATAACAAGTAACACCAAAAAACATAAACTCCATATACAATCTAGAAATTCTATACATAATAAATAGAAAGTTATAAAATTAAAGATTATATAGTATTTCAAATTTTCAAAGGCTATCAAATCCAGATAATAAAATTCAATATTTCAAGTTTCCACACTCAATAATAAAAAATTTCAACCCTCTTTTTTCTATATCCATTTCAACTCCTTTCCCCAATGGTTTCTTCGACTGTGGCTATACCCCTTTCCCCAACGGTAGAAATAACCCCAGAACTTATGAGATCTTCCGCAGCACTGTCTAGATTTTTTAAAATTCTTTCTTCTTGTTTTATCGCATCTCCATGGGAAAACAAATTTGGATCAGTTGCTTCCTTAGCTTTGAATAATATTTCAAGGTTGAAGCCATGCTCTTTAATTATCCGCTTCAGTGTATTTTTTTGTTTGTTAACCAAAACAATATTTTCCTTCAAATTCTTCGATGCGGATAAATTGTTCTTTGTTGTTTCCAAGTGAACTTGGAAAACCTTTGCTTGACTCTTCAAATTTTCATATTTCAACTACACAAAAAAAGTAATGTCAATTCAACATATTACTAAAATAAGAAAACTTTAAATTAACAAAAATTATTGTTTGAAAGTTGTAATACTTACGACCGCTCTATCTCTCTCGGCATTTACAACTGCTACCAGATCCTTGTCCTTAGACCATTTGTTAAAATATTTCTGGGCCTCAGCACTAATATTTTCTAATTTGTTTAATGTCTTATCCAAAATGTCATTTTTATAGTTGTTGTTATATGTGACAGTCCCACTTCTTACTTGGGTAAGTAAGGAATCCATCTTCGCAGGTTGATTTTGGACTGCAGCATATAAACTATCCCTTTGCCAATAATTTTCATAACGACTAATAATATCATTGATAAGTACTTTAGCCCTTCTCTCCCATTCTATGAGCTGATTGATATGAGGTGGAATAAACTCACTGACATGGGATTGACAATCATAACCACTTAAGTTCTCCAAAGGAAAAGGTAGTAACTGTTCACCATCTATATCTAATGAAGATGATCTCGCTAGAGAGGTATGGGGGCTTTCGGGTTGATCAACTACTACTTGTTTCTACCTTTGGGTGGCCTGATCCTTTTCGTGATAAAATTAATCAAGATTCAAACAAATAAATCTAAACCGAAATGTAATTCAATATGGTAAAGTATGCTGAAATTGAAGTGTACCTGTTGGCCTTGAATCATCTCACAGGTAGTGAAAAATCCAATTGGGTCATTGCTATCAATGCTCAAGTAATCTTCATCTAAATTTATATTATTCAAAACCGATATGTCCATTGTACTGGGTAAGCCACCAAGTGAGAGGGTTGGAATTCGAAAGGAGGAGGTAATGTTTAGTGTCCTGCTAGGGGCCGAAGCAATTGACATCGATTAAATCCTTGTATTTGGAAGTCATCTGTAAAACAGTCTGGATGTGGGGGCATAAAGAATTCCTGTAGATGATCTTGCCCATGGATAGGACTGGATTTTCCTCTTGATTTTTGTCTTGAGCTTGTAGTTGGGATGCACTTGTAGTCGCCATTGTAGTTGTGCTTAAGTCTTTGAGAATGATGGATTCTTGTATACAAAAAAAATCAAGAGCTGAAAAGTGTAAACATGAAAATGACCAATGAGAGGGTATTTATAGGACAAATCTAGGGTCAATGACATTTATTGACACATGTCAACAAGGGTCATTGATGGGCATCAACAAGGGCCATTGACACGCATCAACAAGGGCTATTGACGTGCGTCAACACCCCTTGTTGATGCACATCATTGGCCCTTGTTAACGCGTGTTGATGATTCCTCTTGATGCACGTCAACAAGGGCCATTGATGTGCGTCAACAAGGGGCGTTGACGCGCGTCAATAGCCCTTGTTGACGCACATCAAGAGGAGTCGTCAACACACGTCAACAAGGGCCATTGACGCACGTCAACAAGGGGCGTTGACACGCATCAATAGCCCTTGTTGATGCGCGTCAACGGCCCTTGTTCACGTGTGTCAACACGATGTCAACGAGCTCTTATTGACACATGTCAATGAGGTGTCAATGTTTGAAAATCTATAGTCTCTCTGGCTCGAAAAATCTTGTAAAAATTCGGTTATGGAAAACTGTCAAATTCACCTTTCGCTGAAACCGGTTCCGAGGATATTCGCTAGGTATTTTCCACCTCCAATTTTCTAGAGGTGTCTTAAAATGAACCCTAGTTATTCTCCAAAATAATTTGAAATGTCAAGGTTTATATCAAATCCCTTCTTGTGATCTGATAGGGGATAGGGTCTCGAGTCCCAAGAAACTCTTTGATCACCTAATCATTCTGAAAGAGGTCCATAGAGATGTGATTTTGTTGGTCATGATGGGTGAGGCTAGGATAGGCAATGTCAAATTCAAGGGTGTGAATGGAAAGGTTTTCAATGAACAAATTAGTTTCAACTAGGTCTTTGAATAGGTTATGTGCGAAACCTGTCTAAAAAATAAGAGTCAAGATCCTCTTCACTAGTTGTTATATCAATTATTGTCAGCTTCTTTTTAAAAATTTCAAAACCTAAACCATGACCATCTAGATTTTATTTATATAGCACGGAGTAGAGATGAAATTTTTCCTGTGTATCAAGTTCTCTACCTTTCCATTATATATTATTCATCATTTTATGAGCCTTACTGTAGTCAAAGGATTCGTAGTAACTATCCATATGATCATTGTAGAACCAAGAGCTTGAAGAGCCATGAATGTGTCCATCTTCTAAATACCCATACTACTTCCATAGAGTATTGCCAAGATGGTATACATGATCTTATTTTATATGGGGAGCTTTAGGTCTTCCGTAACTACATGGAGACAGTGACAACTTACCAACATGAAAAGCATTTTTAAGATCATATTTACCAATACCTCTATGTGAGATTTTTAGTTTAGGAAATGGATAATTGGATGTAGAAGGTTGGGATTGAAAGAGTGTCAGGATCTATATGGTTATCATCACTGACGGGTATGAGATGAGGTGTGGTAGATCTATCTGCGGAAGGGCAATAGTTTGCATGGTTATACCTTTCCTCTAAGCGCTTGCAATATTTGAATGCTTTGGCATCTTCTGGAAAGGTAAAATATTTTTCATTATGAGGGAATTTTATACATTGTTGAAAAGTGGAAGGCATAACCTATATGGCATGTATCCATGGCCAACCTCATATTGGATCCATTATATGAGCGTATCAACATCGAAAACAGTGACGCAAATCAATGTCTGAGCCATTCGCGGACCAACTGTACAGGTAAGGTGCATTTTTCTGGAGCCATTGATGCGCGTTCACTATTGGAGCCAGTGACGCGCGTCAATTGGAGCCAGTGACGCGCGTCAATCAAGACCATTGACGCTCCCAGGACTGATCTATTGACGTCTTGACTAAGGCATCGTCAATGATGGAGCTTCATAAAGAATATATTTAAGGAAGCTCTATTATAAATAAGAACTACTTTTAATTTTATGCCTTTGGTGATATACTGCTTCCGGGGATATTCGCAATGGTATTTTCCACCTACAATTTTAAAGGTTAGGTGTCTTAAGAGGTAAACCCAAGTGCAACATGAAAATTTCATATTTTCAAGCATGACAATGAACCCCGTGTGTCAAAATGTTTTGTGTGCAAACCCTCCTGAGAACTCCTCTGGATAAATTTATCCCTCATGTTAATCTTGATTTTTTCGCAATCCTCTGAGTGCTCATATGTATTTGCATAATGTCCCCTTTTCCTGCAAGGTCAAATGCCTAAGGGTCAAGTGAGTCCAAGTTGTGGTCATATCCAAGGGGCGGGGGACGTTGGGGGCTGGGGGCCGCATGGTAGTAATAGTCGTGTTTGGCATTCGGGGGACACTTTGGACCTTGGTGACTAAAACGGGAAACAATGTAACTTTAGTTACTTTAATTTTATGACCCCTCCATGGAATGAAACACGTCTTGGTCTATTGGGGCTATTTTTACCATGTGGAAGTATATAAGGAGCGAGGAGAGTAAGGAAAGGCACTTTTTGCATACTTTTTATTGACCCATTTATGTGCAGCTGTTGTTGTTCACATCTATACTTGTGGAGTCAAATCCCACAGGGACCCTAGCTTCGGTGGTGAGAGACCCGTCCCTAGCTAGCAGGACATTCTTCGGTAGTGAGAGATCTACCCTAGTCTATCATTTTGGAGCCGCTTTCTGGGCTATGTTACAAAAATATTTCAGAAGGTACAAAGGAAGGGTTTTGAAGATTCTTGGCAGCATTTGGAGAGGATAATCAGTGGGCTTCCATATCAGAATCACGGAAGCAGATCAGATCCACAACAGCCATTTGGGTAGAGCATGGTTGCTCATTGGAGGCATCTCGTGAAGGTTTTCGTGGGTTTTGGGGGCGTTTGGGGAAGACAATCAGAGGGGCTCCAGACTAGATTCACGACATCCTTTTTGGGCTGAGCATGGTAGCTTGTTGAAGATGCTTCCATCATTTTTGACCCCCTTCTCCAAGTGTGGCGAACTGTTGCCTCTATTTGGGGCTTTTTCCAGTCGGTTGTTTCAGATCTGAAGGTGGAAATATTGTTTCCCTTTTCTGTTAATGTGATTACCAAAGACCCTTAATTTCTACTCTGGTATTTGGAGAGTTACGAGCCTCTAAAGTTTCCAGCTATCTAGGGCACACTGTGCTTTTTCTAGCAGCATTTTAATTTATGTAAAACTCCAAAAATAGTCTTATTATGCCCCCCTATAATAATATCAAGCTCTCTTTATATTTCCAAGTAAATTTGGGTGGTCATTTTGGGGAATATTAAGTTTATTTAGTTTGTTGTTCTAACTGTAAAAATCTGGTATAATCAGTACTTTATGTGGCTGCACATTTTCAATATTTTTGTGCATTTTTAAGTGGTATCCCATTGGGGATATTTCAGTGGTATCAGAGTTTGTTGTTCCTCTAGCATGTGTTGGTTAAATATGGCAGTTTGGAAAGATCTCAAAGGGGGTTTTATGAAGGAAATGTTCACCAACATGGTGAAACAGTAGGAAGCCACAAACCTTTATTTGAGTCAGCTCACTTAGAATGTGAATCAAAGCAGACCTAGGGATAAGGAAAATGGTGAGAATAGTGATAGAGGGCGGCCAATAGAGGTGATTGATGAGGATTCTTGTTAGAGGAAGTACCAATCTTTGAGTAGGGGTTTCAAAGATAATATGGCATTTCTAGATTATTGCATGATGAAGATTGGTAGCAAGCCCAAACGAGGTCATCATATGCCAGTACCTGAATCACAAAGAACTTGTTTGTAGAAGAAGATTCTAAACCAAAAGGTATGATTTCCATTGAGAAAAATAATTGCATTAGTGAAACTTTGCTTGTTAGAGAAATTATTTCAGCTCAGGAGAAGAAACTTGTTTATGCAAGTGAGGAGGATGTAATGGAAACTCTTAAAAAGTGTGAGGAAGGGAATAGCAGAGCTAGAGATGCTAGGTTGATAGCGACTCAAGTAAGACAACACATACAAGAGTTCAAGGAAACGATGGGGGAAATTGATGCAAGGAAGTCTACACCCACGAAAGAAGACTCTATGGAGCAACTGGCACATGAGGAGGAGCCTCACATTGACACTTGTGTAAAATTGTAGCCTGTTGTAATTTCCAAATCCAACAACTGTTGAACAGCTTTCAAATACTTTCAATAGGCACTTAGGAAACAATGTTGGGGGTATCTCAACATATGTCTATCTTGAACACACAGAGGACATTGTTGGCCTTGAAAGGTATGAAGAGAACGCTAAGGTGTCTTATTTATTGTTGTCCTATTCTAATTTATTTCCATCATGAGATGCATGGTATGGTAGATGATGAAGTCTTCATCATGGAGTTTGTTGGACCGATGCTCCAACTATGTGTATATGAGAATCTTGTGGATGATATATGGTGGTAAGTTTTAGCTCACTTAATAGATACAAGGGCTCATGGGCATTATAAGCTATGGAATCCTGGTAATATGTGGCCATTATCCAAAACTATAAATTCTATTTTTGAAAATTTTGTGACTGATTTCATAAGAAAAAGAAGGAATTCCAATGTGTCTTTTGGGATTACAAGTGTTGGCAAGCATGATTGCTTCATTGGAGACTTCGGTGCAAGAAGGGAGAGTACCTCTCAAGGTACTAGAGTTGGCTCTATGATTGCTAAGAAGGGTAAGAGAATATTCTTTAATCATCTTCAGCCTGTTGGACTGTGTATAACAACAGTCATAATGAGAGGAGAAAATAGCAATATGGGACAACAGGGTCAAAGAGGTGAGAGTGGACATTCAGGGTAGGGGCCTCCCCATTCTTCTGCTAGGCCTTTGGGGTTTCACAAACCTTATTTCTTGAAGGATCCAGAAGTTTCACATGTACAGCAGCCTGTAGATATTTTGGGTGAGGAGTCTTTTTGGGAGAGTAGCAAGATGGGACAATAGGGTCAAAGAGGCGAGAGTGGACATTCAGGGCAGCGGCCTCCCCATTCTTCTACCAGGCCTTTGGGGCTTCACGAACCTTCTTTCTTGAAGGATCTGGAAGCTTCACAGGTACATCAGCTTGTAGATATTTTGGGTGAGGAGTCTTTTTGGGAGAGGAACCAGATCTGGAGTGAGGGCTTTCGTAACAACATGTCATTCCAAGAATATTACAGAATGAAGATTGGCAGTCAACCCAAGAGAGATTATTATAAACAGGTACCAGAGTTACAGAGGAGATTGGGACAGATCTCCAATCCACACTTCGATGATTCTAAGAAGTGTATTGTACTGTCTTGGGCCCAGAAGCTGAAGACATACTCTGACTTGAATCCTATGCGTGAGGAAGATGCAATTAAGTTTGCAAGCTCGCATCTTGAGGGAGACGCTCATGATTGGTGGCATCATGGGCTGATTACATAGGGACACATACACATTATGACTCATGCAGAGTTCACGCAGAGGCTGGTGAGTAGATTTAATACGAGGGACCCTGAAAGGTATTTCAGGGAGTGGACTCATTTAAGAAAAACCGGTCCCCTGGATCAGTACGTCGCAGATTTTAAGAGATTACTAGTCATGGTACATGATGTCATGGAGAGGAGGTTGATTTCACTGTTCAAAGAAGATTTGACTGATGCTTTCACTAGATTTGTGAAGGCATTTGAACCTTCTTCCTTGCATGGGGCTGTTAGCAAAGCTCGGGACTTGGAGTTATCCACTCCAAAGCCGATGGCTCCACCTCGCATTTAGCAAAGGGAACCTCCATCTGGATCAGATGAATGTCAGCAGAGGGAGCCTCCACCAAGGTGAGAGGTGGTTAAAAATCCAATCATTTCCCGAGAACATAGAGATGAGTTGAGGCGAAAGAAACTATGTTTCAATTGCCACACACCTTGGATTCCAGGATATGATTACAGAGGTAGAGGGAAGGCTCAATTCATTGAAGTCTTCAAGGAGAGCAAGGGTGATAGAGGTGAGGAGTTAGAGACTCACGAGATGGATGATGGAGATGGGGTTGCGTTGGATAGTGTTGATGCGGGGCAGGAGGAGAAGACTTTTCCTTGGGAGATTATAGCCACATTTCCTAGTACTCTGATGTACAAGGCATTTAGGATTAGAGGAGTTATGTAGGGTCAGCGTGTTGGGGTACTCGTTGATATTGGGGAAACCCACAATTGTATTGATGCCTCATTGGTTGAGAGGTGAGGACTACAGACTGAGGATTTTGAGGGCCTCAATGGGGTTGTAGCCAATGGAGAGTCTTTGAGGTACACACGGCGGGTTCCCCAAGTGAGCATCAAAATGGGTAACTATACAGTTACCAATGATTTCCACATTGTTGGAATGGGAGTGACCAACATAGCATTGGGAGTGTAGGGGCTTCACTCTTTTGGTGAGTTTTGAACTAATTTTCAGACGATAGGGCTGAAAGTTTAAGTCTGAGGGCAGGAATGTGATTTTGAGGGGAGTATCTGCAAGAGCACCAAGGATGGTTATAGCTGAGGGGATGGAGAGGAAAATTTGACATGGTGAGGAGTTTTATTATTGTGGATCGATGTGGAGTATGACAGATGTAGGTGTGATCAGCAATGTTGCACATGAGACAGTTACAGAGATTGGGACTACAGGTTCTGATCATCTGAGTTTATCATTATGTTGGTCATTTGAAGTTTTGGTAGACTGGAGATATCATTTACTTGTTGAGTACTCCAAGAACTGACACTCTTGGGAGATTCTAGATGGCCACATACAGGATGACAGCTATAGATTGGAGGATGAGATGATCTTCTCTCGGGAAGATGGAGCCTTGTGTCAGATTCATGGTGGAGGATGGAGATATTCCGACATGTGCATTTCTCTTCCGTGACTGGGTTCTTGAGCTTCGATGAGACCTACAGGATCATGTCTGAGAGGTTCATATGATAGAGGTTGAGGGAGGATCCCCTCAACTTTATACAGGCATATACGGTTGACCACTATGACAAGTATGAACTTACGGGACCATGTTTTTTTGAATCGACATGGGACAACACTCCTATGTTTTTTGCTTCTTCTATTCCGGTGAGCACCTCACCCATGTGTTAATCAGTGGAGAGATGAAAGTGACCCATGGTTATTTAGTAGTTTCACATCCAGCGTAGGAGGTGGACTATATGGAGCTGATATTGTCGATTGATTGTCTGCTAGAGTCTTGGGAATTTTCCTCCATGGGAGACATCAAGATACAGTATGAGGAGCCTGGCTCTCACACGAGTGCAGGTCAGGTAGGAGAGTTATCACCATTTGTCCATAAACAGGTTGTTTCACAGGTTGATACGGGGGATTCTACAAGATTCAAAGTGGACTTTCATACCCAGGAGTTGGTTGGAGAGGTCGTGAGTGATCCCGTGATGATAGCCTTGCATTGGCAGGGATTGGACCGATTGGAAATTTTGGTGCAGGCACTAGTGGAGAGACGGTTTGGGTATCATTCTATTTCACGGTTTCGTTGTTACCTTGGATTACACAGATCCTTGGTGGACGAAAGGGTGAGGTGGAAAACCTTACGACACAGAATTCAGCTACTACAGTAGGACAAGTTAATGCTTGGGGTCAAGCATTTCTCAGGAAGGGAGGACTGTAATGTCCCCTTTTCCTACGCCAAAGGACTAAGGGTCAAGCAAGTCCAAGCCATGGTCATATCCAAGGGGCGGGGGACACTGGGGGCTACTGAGAAGGGGCCGCATGGTAGTAATAGTTGTGTTTGGTGTTTGGGGGACACTTTGGACCTTAGCGACTAAAACGGGAAAAAGTAACTTTAGTTACTTTTATTTTATTGACCCCTCCGTGGAATGAAATGTGTCTTGGTCTATTGGGGTTCTTTTTCTGTGGGAAGTATATAAGGAGTGGGGAGAGTAAGGAAATGCACTTTTTGCATACATTTTATTGACCCCTTCACATGCAACTATTGTTGTTCACATCTACAGCTTGTGGAGTCAAATCCCACAAGGACCCTAGCTTCGGTGGTGAGAGACTCATCCCTAGCTAGCAGGGCATTCTTTGGTGGTGAGAGATCTACCCTAGTCTGTCATTTTGGAGCTGCTTTATGGGCTGTGTTACAGAGATATTTCAAAAGGTACAGAGGAAGGGTTTTGAAGATTCTTAGCAAAATTTGGAGAGGATAATCAGTGGGCTTCCAGATCAGAATCATGGAAACAGATCAGATCCACAGTAGATATTTGGCAGAGCGTGGCCACTCATTAGAGGCATCTCATGAAGTTTTTCATGGGTTTTGGGGGTGTTTGGGGAAGACAATCAGAGGGGCTCCAGACCAGATTCACGACAGCCTGTTTAGGCTGAGCATTGCAGCTTGTTGAAGACACCTCCATCATTTTCTGACCCCCTTCTCCAAGCATGGTGACAACCTGCAGCCTCTATTTGGGGGTTTTCCAGTCAGACGATTCAGATCTGAAGGTGGAAATATTGTTTCCTTTTTCTGTTAATGTGATTACCAAAGACCCTAAATTTCTACTCCGGTATTTGGAGAGTTATGAGCCTCTAAAGTTTCCAGCTTGTCTAGGGCAAGTTGTGCTTTTTCTGGCAACATTTTAAGTTATGTAAAACTCCAAAAACAGTCTTATTATGCCCCCTATAATAATATCAGGCTCTCTTTATATTTCCAAGTAAATTTGGGTGGTCATTTTGGGGAATATTAAGTTTATTTAGTTTGTTGTTCTAACTGTAAAAATCTGGTATAATCAGTACTTTATGTGGCTGCACATTTTCAATATTTTTGTGCATTTTAAAGTGGTATCCCATTGGGGATATTTGCATACCCATCTGAAACTAATCTTATTTTCTATGATAACAAGCCTCATATTCACACCAATTTTGGCAATTGAAAACGTGAATTCCAAAGTCGCATTACCCACTTCACAAAATGTAAAGAAACCCACGATCTTGTCATGTAAATGTGTAACATGAAAATTTCATATTTTCAAGCATGAAAACGAATCCCGATGTCAAAAAAAAATTGTTTGCAAACCCTCCAAAGCACTCCTCTAGATCAATTTATCCATCGTGTCAATCTTGTCTCAATCCTCAGAGTGCTCATATGTATTGTAATAACTTTACCCTTGTGTTGAAGAGATAAAACAAGCTCACAATATTCTTTCTAGACAATTCCATTCAGGGCCTATTTTTCACTGAACTTAGAAATGGCTATTTTTAGCCTTTCTGAGGCAAGTGCATATTCTTATAAGCATATTTCAAGTCCTAAATTCTTCAGGGAACTGTATTCATGAGCCAAGATCATTGTGCAAGTTATTTAGGAAGATTTGGTTATTTTAAAGCAAGTTAAAAAAAAGTGGGTTTTTGAGGTCAAAGGATCTTATACTTCAAAAAAGTGCTTGAGATTTCAAAGATAATTCCGAGAGTTGTGAAATCAGTTGGAGGTTAGAAAAATATAAATGGAAATTTGATTCAATTCCCTACCTGGCGGTAATCTCATATTTTTCACAACACCCATGCATGTCTTACCATAACTCATTCTTTGCAAGCACAACTGGAGATCTTGATAAAAATTCCGTTTTTGAGATGGATGTAATCTGAATCAGAACTTTAGATACATCCCATCCTTCTCAAAACTCTATTTCCAGTCAAAATCATATAGAGAAGTGCCTAAAAAGACCTTCAAGAGCTCCGACAACTTCATTCTCAAGGTCCTTCCCAAGGTACAATGTTCGGTGCGAAGTCATTTTTCTGGCGCCATGTGTCAGCATGGCACTCAAAGTGCAATTTTGTTTCCCCTTAATCCATTATAAAGGGACAAGAGGGAAAATAAAATGTGATCCATTCCTTAGAGCTCGTGGACATATGATATGACCCCAAAGACCTCCGATAAGCACCTTTTGCTAGTTTTTGAGCCCCCTCTCCTCACTTTGCATGCATGCCAAGTGTCACTCTAGGGTTGATGCAAAATTTTGTGTCCCCTTCATCCCTTTCCAAGGGGACAAGAGGGACAAGAAAATTTTCCCCCCTTTCTCAAGGTAAAAAAGCTTATAAATACTAGGAGTTGGTGTATTTTTCCATCTCCCCCCCCCCATTTTGCTCCAAATCCTCTTGGAACTCTGGCGATTTTTTTCATGAATTTCTTAAATATTTTTTTCTCCTCCATTTCATTCTCCATGTTTCCATAATTTTAGAAAATAAATATCTCACAAAAATTACATTTTTTCCAAGCTCCATGCTCATTTTTTGGCCCGATTGACTATGTGCCCTCGATTGAAAAATATTCATATCTAATAAATTGGTGGACGGATTAAGGTGGGATTTGTTGCAATATTCCTCATTTAAAAATACCATCAAGGATAAATTGACTGAATTTTGAATGATCCTCCATATTTTTAAAGGTGAAAAAACCCCCGTTTTTATGCCCTCTTTTCGTAACATTTTATTTTCCATCATTCTAGTGATCGGTATGAGCTAAAAATTTGTATGTGAAATAAAGAGGAAAAACCCATCTCAAAAAATTTGGTTTCATCAAAATTTTAGGTGTGGAAAGGACCTTTCCAAAAATAGTAAATCTCTATACGAGCACTTAGTATAAATAGTAAACTCACGAAAAAGGCAAATTTCTTCAAATGCATTGTTCTCAGATAACAACCAAGGCAACACACAAGGTGGTCGAAATTGCGAAAGAGTAAAATGGTAAATTTTCTAAAAATGGAAATTCTTCATTCTGAGTGCTAAGAGTTGCAATTGACATCTTCAATGTAATGTACATGAACAAAGAAGAACATTGTAGGGCGCAGTAGTGGAAAACAAGAGGCATCGTGCATTCGAAGTGGATATCCAAAATGGTTTGAGAGCTCCAAAGATCGTCACTGCAAATCTTCAATCAGGTTGAAGGAATCCACTCTCCTCTAATGAGAAAAATAAGTGAACTTCATGAATTTTTCAAAGTGATCCAAACCAGTTGAATTCGGTGGGCTCGGTAAGCAAGTTGGGTAAAATTTTTCAAGACAAGAAAGATCCATCAAACAAAAGTAATTCATCACAGAACATTCAAGTTCCCGGGCATGTCTCCCTGAAGGTCAGAGCTTCCTCGTGGCAACAAAGAATCAATCCCACAACAAGATCTTAAGAATGCTCCAGTGGAAAATATCATGTGAACATCTGATGATTTATTCCCATAGATTTTAGAAATGATCAACAGAAAGCACAACGATACATGATGCAGGGGAGGGCCAATGAGAAATGGATTAAAAAAATCATTGAGCAAGGCAAGGCATTATCTCATGGTGTCATTTCCCTCATCAAATATGCTCTCACAACATTATCAACAGTGAGAAAATCAAAGGAGTATTTTGCAAAAGAAATCAATCACTTCGATGAAATGTTCCCACCAATGTTCGAGATGATTTCCTTCGATTCTCACACCCTCGTGAATAAGAATGTGTTCACAATCATTGCAGAGAACTTGTCTCAAGTTTGAATCTGCATCATGAATGCGAGATACGTAATGCTCAAGGATGTCATATTTGAATTAGAATCTTGTGGGAAATAGGCTCTCAAAATCTTGAACAATGTCTAAAATTATGTACAGAGACTTGAGTTCCCTGCGTTCACTGGGGACTCATCATCAGAAGAGCTTATTATTTCATTCTAGGATTTGGTCAAGAAAGATGCGGGTGACTCTCTTTCCTTTAGCAAAGACAATTTAGAGTCCCTAAAAAACATCAAAAGTTGCATTGTTGCAATTACAATGGATCATGAAGTATGGCTCGGTCAATGCAGAAAGATCAGTTATTTTCTCGGAGCATGGATCAAGGTGTTGGGTTGTGTGTACATTCCAAAGGTGGATAAGTTGACATCCACGATAATTCAATTCATTTCAAAAAATAATTCAAGGAACAAGAGTGGGAAGCATGAATCAATAGGCTCTTCATCAAAAAATCTTCTTCATTAGAAACATCAACTTCTGCCTTCTTCTCTATTTTTCCCTCTTCCTTCTCTCCCTCTTCTAATTCTTCATTAGGAACAATCATTGTATTTTTTCTTATCCACTTAAGTGGCATATTTTGAAATTGTAAAATTATTTTCTCAAAATTATAAGAGAAATACTTAATTTGTCTTTTATAACGGCAAGTGAACCTTCCTTGCCTAGTTTCCCTCTTACTCACGGCAGTAACCTTCCTTTCCTAGTTTCCCTCTTACTCACGGTAGCAACCTTCCTTTCGTAGTTTCCCTCCTCCCCCCCCCCCCTCATCGTTTTGATTTATTCACTTGTACCTCATACAAACACTTTGTCATAGGTTCAATGGATTTTCCATGTGTGATCCCTAGCCTATTTGGCCAACCCGCACCACTTAGGTAGGATTAGATTAGTTATCATTCAATAATGGGAGCTGCACCATTCAATGTAGAGGGACATGGCCATGTGAACATTGGTGGATAAAACTAATTTTCTCAACTGACAAATTTTCTCATTGACAATTTTTGGTGACTCCACTGAGGAGAGATTTGCCCAAGTGCACCCAAAAAATACAAAAAAAATTATGTATTAAAAAAATCAGATCTCAAAGAAAAATCATTTTTTAAAGGTGACTCCATTAAGGAACGAATTTGTGTCACGTTCATTTCCCGCACCCTAATGAATACATTTCAGGATTGGAGTGAATTACTAATGAGTGATAGTGAAGAAGAAGATGGTTGCCAAGAAATGCAAATTATTGATCAACCATCAATCTAAGCTAGTTCTTGCGAAGAGGAAATTCTGAGAACAACAAAAAGATATCTTGCTTCAAGCAATAACCTGCAATTAGAAAAAGGAAAGAAAATAGGACTTGTCGATGAGGAAGAAGGTACGAAACTATTGAAAAAGATGCAAAGAAGATAAAAGATGTTGTGTAAAGCCCACAAAAACCAATAATCTATTAAAGGTAATACTTTCAATCTCGCACAGCTAAATGAAAAGCTCAAAGCCATGTCTTTTATCACTCTCCCTTGGGATGATTTCCTTGCATATAGAAATGACGAAATGACAGCCTTGAAGACTAAATATGTGCTCAGAATCATGATCATTTTACAAGGAGATTTTAACCCCCAAATTTTCCTCAAAATTCTGAAATATGTTGAAGCCTTGTAATAAATGTATGAACAACTTGAAGCACTCCATAGCAAGGAAGAAGAAAATGAGATTTATCCTATGGAGGAAGATTTCGATGACTGACCATACTACGAGGTGTTCATCCTTGAAATATTCTTGAATTCTTCTGAAGAAGATATTATCCTTGAACCTCCTGATGAAAATCAAATTAGCACCATGGAGGATGATGAAGAAGACATGGAGGTTGAGCCACCATTCATCAACTCATTTTGGTTAGAGGCACAACCCATCGATGAAACAATGAATTCAAGTGAGGAGGATGATGAGACCAAAATATGTCTCATTATATCATTAAATAACACTCTTATTCTCTCTCTTAAAATCAAGCTTTCAAGTGAATTTAGATGTAGTTTTAATAACGGATAGCATATTTAAGGTAGAATATAGGATTTATCTTATCATCTCTTTAGAAATCTATTTGTAATATAATTGTTGTTATTTCCTGATAATTCTTCTAAGTTGGAATACAATAGTGTGTAGAAAACATGTCATAAACAACTCTGCTCCAAGTTCATAGATTGTTACTATTGAAAACTTCCACAAAGCTACTAAAAGGCCCAACTACCTACTCCAAGTTCATAGATTGTTGTTACTGAAAACTTCCACGTTGCTACTGAAAGGCTCATCTACCAAAAGTCTTTTGGTTTTTTCCAAAGTAATGTAAAGGAGCACCGAACTATTTAGCCCACTCTTTGCTTCCACGTCATCAACCAAGAATACGAATGTAAACATGTGGCAATCTAAAGTCATGCATGCATGTGGCATTACAAGAAGAAATCAAAATCATGGACTTAGCACTCCTCCATTTTCTCTCCATGTTTCAAGGATGATAAAATAGTGGAATAGAATTAGGAATGTTGAATAAGTACTCTCCCACTTTGTGTTCCTAGATTAAAGGGGTGAGTTGTAGAAATATTCTCCATGATAAGTGGACTGTTGTTGTCAAATTTGTTTGGGATTTATTGCTTTAAATAAATCCACCCAAGAATAGGTAGTTAGTTCTTGGTGTGTGGACTATGAAAACTAGGAGGGATTCCTATAAATATCTCTTCCATATACTTGGAAAGGGGGGCATATATTTTGTAAATCAATTTTGAATCAATACAAGTGTAGTTCTAAAAATTTTCTTATAGTTGCTTCAAATATGAAGGGAAGAGAATGGCCAAAAGCCACTCTTCCCCAAGGAGGAGGATTTTTCTGTTATTTCTTAGCATAGTTTATTTACTACAGATTTATTTTCGTTAATTCATTTCAGTAATTTATTTGTTGTGTGTTTCCTTTTTTATGCATATTTAATTTTGGTTTGTTTTCTTATGAAGAAGTATTGATGAACAAGATTTTCTTTCTTCTTTTGCATACAACTTTAGACACTGCCTTGGTTATAATGACACCAACTTGTTTATGATTTGGTTAAATGACTGGTAATACAATGAACCGTCATTTTTTGTGTCGTTGCCGAGGATCATGGTGTTATTAGGAGACAAATTTTTCTAAAAGAATATTCTAGTGACAATAGAATACCTCTTAGCAAGATTTATGACAGGAGATTCTTATTTAATAACTTCTTTAGAATTTTTTTCATGCAACTAGATTATTTTTTTATTTTCCTGCAAATTTGTTTTCAACATTTTGTTTTTCTACAAATAGATTAAATTTTGTTTCTACAATTAGATTTAGAAACCTGTTAGAAATTGCCAAAAGAAACCCCCCAATAAAATGGAAACATCATTTCATGTTTATACTATTATTTTCATGCAATGGAGGTTTCTTATTCTAAAATATTTCTTGTTTGCATGAATTGATGGCTATAATAGGAATTTGATACTTCTGTAAAGATTAAATAATAGTTTATGCATGCAAAAAATACAAAAACAAAAAAAACTAACTTTGTGCAAGTTAGCAGAGACAAATATTTTTGTGGAATATTTGTGCAAACAGATTAGGAGTTGAAGGAAAAGATGTAGGATGCCTTCATGCTTACATCCTTTCATCTGCAACTCTTTCCCTACAAAAACAGAGCATTACAGAGGAGGTCAAAGAAAAAGATTCAACTGATAAGGATTTCCCGTGTGAAATATAAAAACTTTTTTTATGTAAACTTCTCATAGCTCATAAATAAATAGCTCAAACATTTTTGGGTCTTGTTCCACACACTCTAAGCTTTCCAGATCATTTTGAATAGCTCATTTTTGTTCAGAAACACCCAAGATATCGCAATTTGAATGCACACAGCTCAAAAATAACATGTTGAAGACTGTTTTTTTGTTTACAAAAAAAAATCTTATGATGCATGCAAGTATTTTGCTAATACTCCTCATTCTATTTATTTAATGAGAGAGACTTGTTCTAAATTTTAGTTCCATGCTACCCTCTTTGTCCCAATTTTTTTTTATTTTTTTCTAAAAATCATTTTCCTAACTACTGGAACCACCAAAAATTCTTCTGATACTCAGTAGTCAATGTTAATTCTTCTCATGACTGTAGAAAAATATTGGCTCAACAAGTATATGCTAATTGAAATGTCAACATACCATTTGTATTCAGGGATCATACCCACAACCTCTCATAATAAACCATCCATTCCCAATAAATGAAGAAGTCCCTAAACCATCCCATTTCCTAAAATAGTTTACCATTATTTTTCACAAGATTGTAATCAACTTTCTTGGTTGGTTGGATGCTACAGAAACTCTAGAAGATTACTTCTTGATTTTCCATCATGTTGACATTTTTCAAAAGGATAGTGATTGGTTAGAAAACCAGTTTACAGACTGGATAATTACTAAAATAAAAAAATTGCACTTCAAAGTCTTTCTTGGATACATATGAGTGCTTCTCTTATGCCAACTTGGTTGATGAAATTATTTGCTACTGAAAATTTCTATGTTGCTGAGGCCCTGACTTCATATCTATTTGTTTTGTTCAGCTACGGATGGAAATCAAGGTTATACAACATGATGAAAGAAAGGATAACTACTAAGTGTGGTATGGTAACTTCTATTTTTCTATTCTCAAATATTGTTATTTGTTGTTTTAATTACAAATAGATTCACTTCTAGAAAAATTAAAAAAGAGAAAACAACAAAGAGAGAAATTTTTCAAAATCTACATGTGTTGATCATGTCAAGTACCAAAGCAGATGATGTAAATGAAGTCTTTCCAGTTTGCAGTAGTTGGGATCTATAAGATGCTCAATAAAAAAACACTTTGCGTGAGGCCATGCACAGAACTAAGTGTGGGGGAGACTCACTCTCTTCCAAATATTTTGAGGAATGCATGAGAAAACAAAGAGCTAAGTGTGGGGTAAAAAAATATCTCTGCATTATCTAAGAAAAACCTCATGAGAGCATGAATAAGAAAGAAGTAAAAATTTTACTTCTAGAATCTCAGTTTGTTGTTATCATGAAAAAATAGGAGAAGACAATTTGAAAGATGCAAAAGTCTTGAAAAAATCAAATTCTATAGGAATATCAGTAGCTTGCATGAGGGCATGCAAGAAGTTAAGTGTGGGGGAACGATGAGACCAAAATATGTCTCATTATATCACCAAATAGCACTCTTATTCTCTCTCTTAAAATCAAGCTTTCGAGTGAATTTAAATGTAGTTTTAATAACGGATAACATATTTAAGGTAGAATATAGGATCTATCTTATCATCTCTTTAGAAATTTATTTGCAATCTAATTGTTATTATTTCCTTATATTTCTTCTAAGTTGGAATGTAGTAGTGTGTAGAAAACAGGTCATGATTGACTCTACTCCAAGTTCATAGATTGTTGCTACTGAAAACTTCCACACAGCTACTGAAAGGCCCAACTACCTACTCCAAGTTCATAGATTGCTACTACTAAAACATTCCACGTAGCTACTAAAAGGCCCAGCTACCAAAAGTATTTTGGTTTGTTCTAAAGTAATGTAAAGGAGCATCGAACTATTCAACAAACTCTTTGCTTCCACGTTATCAACCAAGAATACAAATACAAACATGTGACAATCCAAAGGCATGCATGCATGTGGCATTCCAAGAAGAATTCAAAGTCATGGACTTAGCACTCCATTTTCTCTCCATATTTCAAGGATGAGCAAATAGTGGAATAGTATTAGGAATGTTGAATAAGTACTCTCCCACTTTGTGTTCCTAGATTAAAGGGATGAGTTGTAGAAATATTCTCCATGATAAGTGGACTGTCGTAGTCAAGTTTGTTTAGGATTTATTATTTTGAATAAATTTTCCCAGGAATAGGTAATTAGTTCTTGGTGTGTGGACTAAGTAAACTAGGAGAGATGCCTATAAACACCTCTTCCATATACTTGGAAAGGGTGGCATATATTTTGTAAATCAGTTTTGAATCAATACAAGTGCAGTTCTAAAAATTTCCTTGTATTTGCTTCAAATCCGAAGGGAAGAGAATGGCCAAAAGCCACTCTTCCCTAAGGAGGAGGATTTTTCAGTTATTTCTTACCATAGTTTATTACTGCAGATTTATTTTCGTTAATTAATTTCAGTAATTTATTTGTTGTGTGTTTCCTTTTTATGCATGTTTAAGTTCAATTTGTTTTCTTAGGAAGAAGTACTATTGAACAAGATTTTTTTTCTCCTTTTGCATACAACTTTAGACATCACCTTGGCTATAATGACACCAACTTGTCGATGAGTTGGTTAAATTATTGGTAATACAACGACCTGTCAAAGGATTCTTTTGGCACAATAGAAGATCAAATTCTTTCCAAAGACTCTACCAATGATGAAGAAGTGCAAGAAATCCATCCTTCACCTCGGAATCAAAATGATGAATGCAAGGATTTCATGGATAATTTTATTTCCAATCTTGGCTTTTCAAGTGATGAAGAAATTTTGAACGGCTAGATGGAGGTAATTGAAGAATCAAATTCTATTCCCAGTTCAATCATGGATGAACATATGGAAGAGGCCAATTTATTTCTCAAAGCCAAGGAGAATGAGTGAGTTAAGCATAACCTCTTCAAGGAGTTGGCTCCACCATTCTCACCCAAGGGGAATAATGTATATCATCATGGTGAGTACAAAGTCTTTCATTCAATAATGAACAATCAAGATAAAGTTGAAAATTCTTCCCATATTTCTACCCAACATGGTTTTATGCTCCCCATAAAGAGGGTGATGAAATGGATTTTGAGCTCAAAGGAGTGCCCTTCCCATGAAGCACGGATCTCTTCTCCTTGTCAGAAAATGTTGAGAATAAAGTACTCTTGTGTTTGCAATAAGGTGAGCCTTGGGCGATAGAAAACATAAAGGAGGTGAATGAGGATGTTGTGGGTGAGTCATGGACATGTGTGGATCATATTTGCAACCATATCCTAGAGGAAAAATGCAAAAATTATTCCAATGAGGATGAAAATGAGTATATGAAAAACTCAGAAGAATTATCTGTGCAAGACATCTTAAAGGTTGAAGAAGAAATTGAAGACCCTCAACTCAGTCTTGATATCCTAACTCAAGATATGAAAATACAAGATAGGTATGAGTTAATTTTTGCTTCTCATTTTGATCCACTAATGTTTGATGTTGATACGAAGCAAATAGACAAGCTTGATGTTCTCCCCAATGCTTTGGTCAATGAGAGCAAATGTGAAGATATGTCTTTCACTTTCATGCTTTGCGAAGAAGATCGTGAATGTAAAAGGAATGAGATCCTTAAATCTATAATGAATATTCCCAATCTTGAAGACATCTCCACCATAAGGGACGATAATGAGAAAGATGTTGAGTTGATTTACATTGAAGAGATTTGTTTAGATCAAGCTAAAAAAGTGTAAAGGTTTTGTGAGTATAATCAAGGCCAACTTGCCCTCACTACTTCCCAATGTCCTACCAATTCAGAAACAAGGACTCATTGTAGACATATAAAATGTCAACATGATTAATTATGATTAATCTGTCTCGTAACATAATCTAAATCCATATAATAATTAATCGCAAGATTAATTATTATTATTTAATTTATTTTAATCATTTTTCCCCTTTATCATTTTATTATCTTTTATCATTTATCTAATATTATATCATTCCATTATTAATCCTTTTAATCCATCATCATATGCCATTTTATCATTAATCACTTATTATATCATATTATCCTATTTTAATCCTTCATTAACATTTTCTAGGAATTTAATATTCCTACATCTACCTACCCACCTACCCTACACAACCCTACACCTAGCCTTTCCATGTAACCTCACCCATAATCATAATTTATTAACCTAATATAATTATAATCCTAATCACATCCTCACGCCTCTAAATCTCGAGGCTTATATTTCTAGAAGCCTCTCTAACTTTCTCCTTCTATTGAATTTTTAATCAATAGAAACTTCTTCCCTCCATGAAATTTGAATTCAAATTCTAGAGCCTTCCACTCTACAAGTTTTCACTCTTCTCATGCATTCTCCACCCTTAATCCAAATCCAACATGGCTTCATCCTAGCCATTGAATCCTCCACCCAAAAACTATAAATTTAACTCTTATCCTCCATGAAATCACAACTTGAAAATCCATAACAAAGTTCGGCTAATTTTATCAATCATCTATTTTAATTCAATCAATTCATTCATCTAAAATCAATCTATCATCATCCTTCAACAAACCAATCCAAGCACAATCAAAGGGAGGTGTTTTACAAGTATATCCAAAAATATAAAGTAAGCACATCCAATCCACCATCAAAATCACATCAAATAAATCAAAGGGAACTCTACTTTGGTAAATGAAGGTATTACAGTCTATTCCCTTTCCATCTTGTAGTGTATTAGAGTGTTAGAATAACAATCAATTTGTTTTGTTTCTTGTTGGAATTTTGCACTAACACCTCTTTTTACATCTACATTTTTGCTCCTACTGTGGGGCTTACCCCCCAAAATTTTGATTTTTTTTAGTAGCATTCCATATTAAAAACAAGCTGTTCAAATTTGGAAAAGTTTCGTTCTAATTTGCACCTTAAAAATTCTTTTTTTTTTTCGCACTCTTTTGTATTGGCGCTTATGACCTATCATTCAGCGCTTATATAGAACAAACAAAACTTTTGACCTGAAACCGTGAGTTTGGATGCAATTCTAACCTCTGTGGTCGCAAAGATATACTTTAGCACTTTTTTAAACCCTGATGTGCTTTTGTAAGAGATTTAGTGTTTTTTTCTTCTGAATCTATTTTTTGTAGGTTTAGTCCTTTTGTCATAGTACGGTGCTTTTGTCTTTGTATTGGTGTATTTTTCTAAACTCTGGTGCTTTTCTCCTCTAACCGCAATTCTGTGCAAGAAAGATCAAAGCATTTGTTGACACTTCAAGCACTTTTTTATATACTTAAGCGCATTTCCCTTCACTAGTTTAGTGCTTTTGTTTGCTGACTTTTGGTTTTTGTGCAGGTTCAACGTGTTTACTAAAATCTAGCGCTTTTGTCCATACTTTACCACATTTGTTAGTAGTTTAGTGATTTTTTATGTCTGACTTTGTTCAATGCAAGTTTGGCAGTTTTGTTTGAACTTTGGCTCTTTTGTATGTACTCTAGCGTGTTGTTATGTATATCAATGCCCTTGTTAGACTTTAAAAATTGAATATTGCTAACCATGTTTCTTTTTGCTTTGACTCCTTTGCTCATACATTAGTTATTTTGTAAAGAAATTAGTGCCTTTGTTGATATTTCAATATGTTTGAGCATATTAGCATTTTTTTTCTGTTTTGGCATTTTTGACTTGAAACAACACCTTTGTTCTGTCAATTAGCACTTTTGTTCTGGAATAATTTCACGTTGATACTAAATAATCTAATCACACTTTCTGGTGTTTTAGTGGTGTTTTACAGGGTCTTACATTCTATTTTTTTATAGAAATATTAAATGGATAGGGGGAAACTCTGTCAATTTTAATACTTGATTTATATTTACCTAATGTTTGTGGTTGCAGGACCTTGATCAGTAAAAAAACTACTAACCCTTTATTTTGCAGCTCGAATGGTCCAAGAGTATTGGGGTATAAAATAAACTACTAATCCTTTTATTTTACAGGCCCCCTTTATATAAACTTTATCATTAATTTGGTTGTTTTATTGTCCTTTTGTATTACGTGTTGTTGTTTTTGACCTGAAGCTGACACCAAGTATATACTCCTCTCGCTTCCTAGGACGATCTTAAGGATCAAAAGAGGCTAGTATTCTTTCCCTTTTTATTTTTAGGGGGGTAACGTGATGTGGAAGTGACATCCACATACTTACCATAGTCCTAGGCGTCTCATGAATGTGGGATTCATCTCCATGCACGTAGACACACCCTGTGTTCTAGCAGGGTATATAAATTCAAGGACAACTGTCATTATTCGCTAAATGCTTGCTTGTTTTAAGAGTGATGTGAAGTGAGGGGATTTCATGTCCCAATACCCAGGCCGTAGACATCATCATTAAAACACAGACTTGATCCCCACGTACCGCAAGGTATATTAGGGACAACCTTAGTGAGCTCGTGCATCCTATACTAGGAAACCTCTTAGACACATATTAAGCTATAGTGCAAGGAGGCCGCACTCTCTAAGATCACTCACTCGTTAAACCCACATTGACACATAGGTGGAGAGCTAAGTGTTGCACCATCGTTTGTGTGTGGTATTGAAAGCAGGATATAGCTTGATTGCAATCACACTTGACTAGTTAGGGTGTATGTTACATTTTTGTTGCTTGTTTTTTAACACCCTAAACCACCCCATCAACTTAAAATTTTAATCAATCAAACATCATCATAATTAGTCATCCTAAATCACACAATCCAAATCCTAATCCCATCACCATCAATCCTAATCCAAAAATAATCACCCACATATCCTATCAAACCATGGCCTTTGATCCTCAATTCCTATCCTTTATAAACCAACATCCAAACCTCTATCTCTTTTCTAAATCCATCAACCAAGCTATCCCATCATCCCCCACCCATCAAATTCAACCATCTCACTTTGAACACGAAGTCCCACACACTATCGAACACGTTAAAAAAAATCTCAAACCTAAAATTCTACCATAACCAACACTCCCCCTGTCATCCACACCAACCATCCCATGTTGATTCTAACCTCCTTAAAACCATCCAACAACTTAACCAACAAATATCTGATCTTTAATCTTTAATCAACCAACCACCCCCTAAACCATCATCCCCTAACCAACCCCATCCAAAATTTCCCCTTTCTATGATCCCTACCCCTCACCCTATTAATTTCCTCTTTGAAAAAACCAAATCATCCCAATCCACACCTCGACCTAAACAACATAAACCACTATCCCCACAAGCTAATTATATCAACTTTAACCACCCCACTAACTTTCACCTCGACTAAGAGGACCACCTTTATTTCCTTCCTAATATAGCCACCAATCCCAAATCCACACAACCATCCCAAATCCACACAACCATCCCAAACTCCAATATCTAAATCCCCTATCAATCATCATGGCCCACACCTTTCTCCCATCAAAACTCATGCACCATGATCCATAATATCAACTCCTAAATCTAATCATCATCAAACCTATCATCAGAGTTACCATTCACATACCCACAACAATCCCAATCACTTACCCTAAAATTATTATATCCCACATCCCATCTTAGTCCTCTATCCTCATCATCTTCATCATCCCAATCTAATCTGACTAACTTTCTCCTAGATTGTCCCACAATCCCTAATCCACCATCAAATTTAGCCCCTACGCCTATTTCATCCCCTCGATAACCCACCCCTAATCCTATCAAAACTATATCATCCATTGTGACTCTTAAATCACCCCCATCCCCTTCTATCCCCAATCATAAACCATCCAATGTGGCTCGTATGCCACCCTCATCATCTATATCCACATCTTCATCACCTAAATCTCACACTATCATATCCTCTAATCTTATTTCATCTCCCCAATCTTAAAACATCTAACATGAATCCTAAGTCACCAAATCCTAAACCTAAAATCCAATACCAATCCTCTTCCCACCCCATCTCCTACCTGATCTAATGAGGATCCTATGCCACCTTCATCTAATTCATCCCCTAAATCAACCAAATCTAATGTGGTTCCTACACCAAACCCATCTCCCAAATCTCCTTCATCCCTGACATCACCCAAATATAATGTGACCCCCACATCATAACCATCCCTTTCATCTAAACCTACACCATATCCTTCATCTACATCTAATAATCCCAAACAATCTAATCCTAAGCCCAAACCATCTACCTCAAAACCACATACTCCCATCAATCCCAAATCAACCAAATCTACTTTGACCTCCAAGCCTAAACCATCCACTTTAGGCTCCTAGGCCTAATCCACCTCCTTCATCCTCTAAACCACAGCAATATAATCCACCTCATACATTCAAATCAACCAAAACATCTCATTATCCACCTAATCATTCACCTTTACTTCCTACTCCCCCAAAACCATTTAACCCAAACCACTTCACTCCTTTAGGAGAATCCTTGACCACCATCTTCCATCATCTAAAAACATTCAACATGATCATCCATCCCCCAATAAAATCATGCAATCAAAACCTTCCCAAACCATATTGGTATCAGGAACATTATTATTGTGACTTCCATCGCACCCATGGACATTCGACCAATCGTTGCATGTAATTTAGGTCTTATGTTCAAAACCTCATTGACCAAGGAATTCTTATCCGTGTACCTCTCTATCCATTACCTTTCCACATTAATCCTCTCCCTAACCATCAGTCACCATCCAAATCCCACTCCACATCCAAACATTTTCAACCATCCAAATCTTATTGTATATCCAAACATTTGTCACCAACTAAAAAACCAAAACATATCTCACCTCCCATCCTTTGTTAAGTACGACCTCTTAGTAGATGATAAAACTATAACCCCCCAATCTCATGATGACCACATGGCATCATCTTCCCCATTCAATTCATATCATATAAATTAAAATATTTTCACTAATTTGAAACATCAAGGCAAAGGTTTAGGCATTCACGAATAAGGAATTCGCAAACCCATCTCCCTTCATCAAAACCCAATACATTTAGGTTTAGGGTATAAACCTAACACTAACAACGTCCCTCCCACTACTCCATCACTAACCCATTTCTATCACTCCTCTTGTTGATCCTACCATCTCAAACCACTCAACCTAATCACAAATCATTTAATCCCCCTAAAAATACTAAACATCTAAAAAAAGGATTAAGCACATAATTCATCGCCTGCACACAGATGTTCTTTCCTTCCCACTCATCCTCCTTCCATTCAACATCCAAATCCATTTACATCTAATCCATTGTTATCCTCACATCCATTAATATCCTCTTCCAATCCATTCATTTGAACACTTGATAAACTTGCTCACACATGTTGTAAAACAATGGCACCTATTACAACCGTGTGATAGTGGTCTATCATTACCTCCAACAATCAAGCACAATTGTCATCCTAGAGATCTTTAGACATTAACACACATAATTAACTTGTGGTGAAGACCCTTGGGTGCATCTTTTGACACTCTAGCCAATGTTATCACTACACTCATTTCCATCCCCCCATCAATCCATTTATGCTTCTTAACCCCTTGATAGTTCTCAAGAGAGTTTAACCTCTTTATGTAAAACAAATCCAAATATCAAAAAGAGGAAAATCATATCAAAATTCAATAAAATCCACGTCAAGTCTCTCTCTAGGGGTGTTTCAACAAATCTATCAGGGATATGGATGCCTGCTTGGTAGTACAACATTGTTGTGACATGAACCATATGTATCTCCATCGGGGCTATGGACGCATGGCTGGCAGTGGAGCAATGCATGGCTTAACCTTCCATTCACCTTCCATAAATCACTTGACTTAATCACTCCCTATACATTGGCTAGTTTGTCTTCACATACTACCCATTAAGTCTTCACCTCAAGTGGTAATTAACCATCAAACTTACGCACACTTTGATTTAGCAGAGACATAGGGCTCGCATGTTGCCAAATATTGTTTAGCCCTTGGTCACACTTTTGTTTTAGTCTAACTCTTTCCTTATAACATGTGTCATTAGGCTCATCTTTTGTTCATCACTAATGTTATTTTCTTTCACATCCACATACTTTTTTGCTTGGATCAAATATCCATGGGCAGATAATGATCCTTTCCAATAATCCTCATGTCCCTTTTCAACTGTCATCATCATGACTAGGGGCAACCTTATTATCATCTGCTAGGGGCATCATCCATTTAAGATACCTCTCACTTCCCATCCTACCCTACACCTGGGGGAAAATCAAACCCATCCATCCATTCACGTAGGCCACCATAATTTACACTTGGGGGCACACCACATCTATCCCTTAATCCATATTCCATAATCTTATAATCTTCCTTGTCCCCCATCTTATCATATACAATATCCCTCATCCTATCTATATATCTCATCCCACATCCCATATATTACTAACCTATCAATCAATCCTTATCCTATCCACTTTCCCTCAATCCTTCCCTTTCATCCTACCCAAAAAAATCTTGATACTTATAAGATAAATTCACACCCCACCTTACATCCCTTCCTATCCCCCCATGAGCTATCCCATTCTGAATCCTTTCATCTTACTTATCCCTCCCCATCTCACATCCAATAATCTAAACATCCAAAATCCAATATCTAAAAATCCAAAAATCCAAAAAACTCAAAAAATTTAAATATCAAACATCCAAAATCTAAAAATCCAACATCCAAAATCCAAAATCCAATAATCTAAGCATCCAAAGTCTAAAATCTAAAAATAAAAATAAAAATAAAAAAAATGCAATGTGTGTGTTTTTTTCTTGTGTGTGTTTTCTTGCTTGTCTACATTTACATTTCGGCTGATGATATGAGGCCCCTTTTGTTTCTTTTGCATAGTCCAATGATATGAGGACCATATTTTTTATATTAATTTTTCCAATGATATGAGGACAACGGTATTTGGAACTTTAATCATCATGGTATTTATACCTTGATGTATCTTGCTCTATGCCACATCAATAACATTACTAATGATGATAATAGTGGGCACTTTATGGTAGCGCACCCCCTTCTATAATCATACTTTCACCTTATCATCATCCACCTGTAATCCTCATCATCATCTAACTAACTATCTAATCTCCTCATCCTCCAAATCCAAATATCCAATCAATCCTCAAATCCAACATCCTCGAATCTAACATCTTCAACTCCAACATACTCAAATCTAAATCCTAAATCTTCACCCTTGTCATACATCATTGACTAGGGAATCCTCAAATCTAAATCATAAATCTCCATCCTTGTCATACATCATTGACAGGGGAATCATCAAATCTAAATCCTAAATCCTCACCTTTGTCATACATCGTTGACTGGGGCATCCTCTAATCTAATATCCAATATCTCCTAATATTCTAATCTCCTACTCCTCTAATTCTCTCTCCTATCTTCTAATTTTCTAATCCTCTAATCTCCTACTCCTATAATCCTCTTTCCTATCTTCTAATCCTCTAATCCACAAATCCTAAATATCCACCCCTTGACCGGGGCATCCTCTAATCTGAAATCCAATATCTTCTAATCCTCTAAATCCTCAATATTTGAATCCTCTAAATCCTCAATCTTCTCATCCTCTAATCCTCCCTATCTACTAACTTGATCCTCTCCTCTTTTCAAGCAATTACCCGACTCATTCCCTCCCCGCTTAACCCCTCGAGGGGGCATCATATCACCATCCTAACATCTTCTCTTCTTTGAATTGTCATTTCTCCACAATAACACTTCAAAGAGGGGGAAAATGTAGACATGATTAATTACGATTAATTTGTCCCACAAAATCATCTAAATCCATATAATAATTAATTGCAAGATTAATTATTATTATTTAATTTATTTTATCATTTTTTCCCTTTATCATTTTATTATCCTTTATCATTTATCTAATATTACCTCATTCCATTATTAATACTTTTAATCCGTTATCATATCCCATTTTATCATTACTCTCTTATTATATCCTATTATCCTATTTTAATCATTCATTAACATTTTCTAGGAATTTAATATTCCTACATCTACCTACCACCTACCCTACACAATCCTACACCTAGCCTTTGCATGTAACCACACCCCTAATGATCATTTATTAACCTAATCTAATTCTAATCCTAATCACATCCTCACACCTCTAAATCTAGAGGCTTCTATTTCTAGAATCCTCTCTAACTTTCTCATTTTATTAAATTTTTAATTCAATAGAAACTTCTTCCCTCCATGAAATTTGAATTCAAATTCTAGAGCCTTCCACTCTATATTTCTCCATTCTTCTCATGAATTCTCCACCCTTGATCTAAATCCAACATGGCTTCATCCTAGCCATTGAATCCTTCACCCACAAACTATAAATTGAACTCTCATCCTCCATGAAAGAAAATTTTGAAAATCCATAGAAAATTTCTACTAATTTTATCAATCATTCATTTTATCTTCAATCACTCAATCCATTCATCTATAATCAATCTATCATCATAATTCATCAAAGAAATCCAAGCACAATCAAAGGGAGGTGTTGTCCAAGTGTCTCCAAAAATATGAAGCAAGCACATCCAATCCACCATCAAGAGCATGCCAAATAAATAAAAGGGAGATCAACTTTGGTAAGTGAAGGTATTGCACTCTATTCCCTTTCCATCTTGCTCCATCTGAGGTAGTGTATTAGAGTGTTACAATAGGAATCATTTTGTTTTGTTTCTTGTTGGAATTTTGCACTAACATATATTTTTACATATACACACACATTGTAATATTAATTCAAGGATAAATAATTATTCTATGACCAAATCAAGGGGTGTAGTTCTGAGACTGATGCCAAAACCAATTTTGAGTGGATGAATATTGATAACAATTATTCCATATAAAAAAGTGAGGATGTGCATGATTCTTATGAAAGGATTAAAATTTAGGTTACACTCATTATTTCCCAAACTCCAATTTGGCTAGAAAATTCACTTGAGGTTGATGAAGGCCTTCGAGTTGATTACCTAACCTCCATTTCTGAAAGTTATTTCTCAAAGCAACAAAGTGAGTTGTTTAGAGAAGTTGTCAAGTAGGAAGAAAATCAGTTTGTTTTTTCTCCTTTTGAATGCCTTGTTGAGGTAGGAGATGAATTCATGTTGCAACTCAAGGAGGAAGAATGTTTTTTCTCATTTTGTACGAGACATTTTTGCTCTGCTAGGGTTTAGGCTCAGCGAGTTATTTTCGCAATGAATGCTCGGCCTTGCCATACACTTCCATCGCATCACAACGCCGATCTACAGATCTAGGCAGGATTATTTACATTAATTTTGTATTGATCGCCAATCCACCCCTTGGGTGGCAACTTATAAAATGACCACCGCCTCATACATCTATTGATGTTGGTCTTACCGCAGGAGCTCTAAACAATGACACCAAAATGAGAGAGGAAGTTTGTCTCGAAGGTATTCGAAGAGGTAAGGATACTGATACTCCTTCCTCGGATATTGTTCTTGATTTACTAGCTTTGACAAAGCCTGCAACTGGTTTGAATATTTTTCTCTTGTTACTTATTTTGTGGGCCGAGTTACCCTTGAAGGTATCCTACGCCAATGGATTCATAATCATTGGAAACCTCATGGAGTCAAGGTAGAGGGAGTCCAAAAAATGACCAAGGGTTTCTTTCTATTTCACTTTACCAATGCTGAACATTGCAAATCCATTGTTAACCATGGTCCTTGGTTTATTCTCAATACCCTTGTGGTTTTCTCCCACTGGACTTGAGATTTTCAAGTCTCTGAGCAAGCCAAACTCAAAATTCCTATTTGGGTTGAATTTCCAGGCCTCCCCTTGCCTCTGTGGGGATTTGTTTATCAACTTATCAAACCCTTGGGCCACCTCATCTGTCACGAGCAAAATAAGTTCTACTCAGCTCGACCCCAAAAATGGGTCTGTGTAGAAATTGATCTCTCAAAAGACCTCAAAGATACCCTCAATATCTAGGTTGAAGACACGCGCTTTACACATAAATTTCTTTACATCAATCTACCCAAAACTTATTTTCGATGCCAATCTGCTAACCATATGATCAAGGATTGTCCTCTCATGACTCCAAGCCCACCACCAATTTTAGAGAAAACCCCAATAGACCCTAAATCTAGCAATCCCTCCTCTGATGGATGGACTAGTGTCAATGGCAGAAAACCTTCAGCCTCGACCCGAAATAAGCACCAACATGCTACTTACAAACTAGTGGTTACCTCTGTTTCTGCTCCTTTGAAGCCATCTACTGCGACCCCTCCCAAGCCCGCGCCCACCATCTCTCGGTCTTCGCAAGCTGTTATTATCATCAACCCTCACCCCTCATCTCCTGCTCTTTCACACCCCTCATTTCCTAAGACCTCAAGCTTTCTGTATCTCACAGCCGGTGGTTCGGATACTCAGAAAAATAGAAAGGCTACCTTACACCATTCCCGAAGTCCTTCCCCTCCTTCCGATGGATATTTCTCGCAGAGATCCCACTAGCAATTCGAGCTCAGTGATTTTATTCATGGGAATGCACGACAAGTCACTTTCTCTAATTGCTTTGGAGTGTTATCCGGCCTCAAGGAGGAAATCATGCACCTTGATAGTTCTCCATGTTAGTTTACTCATGGAATGTCAAGGGGCTTACTGATCTGACTCACAGATATCTTGTCAGAGACAGTTGCAAGCATTTTGTAAAGTTTCAGGTGTTGTGTTTACAAGAAGTCAAAATCTTTGGATTCCATCTTTCTACTGCTATATGTACCATTTGGCCTGGTTCTCTCTACCAGATGTCAGCTCATGATAATGGTTGAGGTGGTGTTGTCACTCTTTTAAGCCTTGACCTCACCTCCAATATCATATCTTGCGGTTCTGACCCCACTCATCAGGTGGTGTGGACCCTTTTTTATTTTGACGGCCACATTCTTGGGTTGGCCAATATTTATGCTTCCAACGATGCCTCTGAACGTTCTTATTTTTGGTGGTGGCTGGCTGATCATCTACCCTCTACTACCTAGTTTTTATGTGAATATTTCAACATGGTTGAATCCCCAGAAGACAAATTGGGCCAAATTACAATGCGTTGGTGTACTAGCAAACGTGAAGCCTGGTTTTATTTGCACAATAAGCTTTGTCTTTTTTATCCCAACCACCGTAAGCACTCTTCTGCTGCCACTCCTTGGTTCACTTGGTCTAATTTTAGAGCTGAGCGATGACAAAGTTTATAAGAGTCTTAATAGAGCTCTGCTTTCAGAGCATCAATGGTTTTCCTTTGATTCTTCATACAGCCTCCTGGTCTCGGTGGTGGACACTATTTTGGTTTCTGACCATATGCCTATTTTCTTTGGGATTCAATGGAACTTTCAGTGCCCCAAGCCCAAGTCCACCCAATTCTATTTAAATACGTCCCACCTTTCTCATCCTAAGACTTTGGATTATATAAGACGTATTTGGAACCTTGACCCGAGACCTATTGATGGGACTGGTTGGATCGATTAGTGGTCTAATGCCATCGCTCGTACCACTTCTTTCCTTTGGCTCTATGGGAAACAAGCTGCTCTTTTTCACAATAATGCTCATGAAGCCTCTCATATTGAATATTCGAGGGCTATTCAAGAGCTTAATTTGTCTCCTTTCAACACCCACCTGCAATTGTAAGTTGCTCATGCTGGAAACATAAGCTTCAAATTGAGGAACATTATAAGGCAAGAGGAGCCCAAGTTTGGGCCCGTCTACACTGGCTTCGCATTGGTGACAGAATTACTAAGGAGTTTTTGGCTTCCCTTGAATCTAATCAAACTCTCACCAAAATCAAAGCAATCAAGGATGGTAATCACAAGCTTACTCTCTTACCTGACATTCTACAAGCTTTTGTGCATCACTATCATGTTGTTTTTGCTTCTCAACCTGCTACTCCAGCTCGTGATGTTGCTCTCCTCCAATGCATTAAAGTTGTTCCTTGTAAGCTCTCTGAAAGTCAGCACATCGCTTGTGATAGACCTCTCACTCTTGATGACTTGAAGGAAGCTGTTATGCAGATGGCCTCCGATAAAGCCCCCGGTGTTGATGGTTTTCCCTGTGAATTTTACCAATCTCTGTGGTGATTGTTGGTCCAGATCTACATCAGGTCTATCTGGAAGCTATGTCCTCCAACACCCTGGGTGATCTGATCAACCAAGGAAACATCAAATTCATTCCCAAGTCTAGGGATACTGAGCTTATCACCAGTTGGCGGCCAATAACTCTGCTCAATGTCTTGTACAAAATTATTGGCAAAGCCCTTGCTATCAGGCTCACTAATTTACTGCCCCTGATCATCAGGAGCGAGCAAACCAGCTTTATCAAGAACAAATATATTTTGGACAACATTATTGCAGTTTGGGAGGGCTTGGAATATGTCCGTCAGACTTCTCAACTGACTCTGTTTGTTAAAATTTATTTTGAAAAATCCTATGACAAAGTTGAGTGGCCCTTCATTCTGATTGTGTTGCAGACTATTGGTTTTGGACCCAGTTTCATCTGCTCTGTCAATATGCTCTTTCAAAATGTGGGTGCATGTATTATTATCAATGATCAGCAGTCTAAGAGATTCTCTCTTCATCGCTCCATCTGGCAAGGTTTCCCTCTTGCTCCTTCTCTTTATGTCATTGCTGCTGAAGGTCTGAGCTACTTGCTTGCTAATGTTGTCAATGTTGGTTTAGTTAAAGGTATTCAACTACCTTCCTCTCCTAAACATTTGATTAATGGTCACTTTGCAGATGACTCTTTTCTCACTCTGGCTGAAACTGAGGCCTCTGTCACTAATGCCATGAAATTCCTTGATATTTTTTGTCTTACTTTTGGTTCTGCCATCCAATGGAAGAAAACCCAATGTTACAGACAGGTGGTGGGTCCCAAACCTCCTTGGCTAGAGGGATTCTAATGGCTTTGGATTGAACCTCGTGTTCAATTCAAATTTTTAGGCATTCCTTTTTCCTTTATGACATCCCCTGCTGACCTTTGGAACTATGTGATTCAACGTGTTGAGAAAAAAATCTCTTTTTGGATTACCAATCATCTGTCTCTTGCTGGAAAATTCCAAGTCTGCTCCAAGGGTTTGGCCGCCACTCATGTCTATTACTCATCATGTTGGGCACCTTCTAAAGTTGCTTACCACAGGCTAGAGAAAATTCTGTGTGATTTCCTGTGGGCCAACTCCGAAGGGAACCATGGTTTTCACATATTTGCTTGGGACATATGTTGTACGCCCAAGAACATTGGTGGTCTTGGCCTAATCAGAATTCATATGCAGGGGTTGCTCTTACTGCCAAATGGATCATTCGTAGTCTTGAAGGTGAGGAATCTTGGAAAAATCTTCTCAGAATTTTTATATCTCAAGGGTCTCCACTTAATCAAAAGGCATGGCAGGGTTTGAACTACTACTCCTTACTTCTATGCCCCACTACTGTTAAAATAGGTGGCTCTTTTGTGGAAAAAAGCATATGGAAAGCTTGGGAACTTCTCAAACCCCATCTGCTCTAGTAGGGTGATGGTTTCCGGAACGGGATCTCTCTTAACTCTCTTAGTTTGTGGTGTAATCCGGTGCTTCAATTTCATGACAAACCCCTTGCTCTTTCCTTGCAGCTCAAGGGTTTGTGTCTTTTTAAAAAAGGGATTCAGTATATTCAGGACCTTTTTTGTCCCATCACCAGGGATTGGCTTCCATGAGATAGCCTAAAAGCTAATTTTTCTCTAAATGACAATGACAAACAAGCCATCTCTATCATTCAAGATCTCATACCTGGTGATTGTTTTCATAAAATTGGTGTTACTACGCAGTGCCCATGGTGGTTTGATTGGCATTGGCCATCTGCCACCCCCTTCAAAAACTATAAACCTCGGTTGGGATACAAGCTTCTCACTCAGAAGTAGCTTCCTCTCAAAAAGTTAAATACTTGGTGGAGCCTGCATTCCACTCGTTTTGGGTGGAAACAGCGCTTCAATGTTGTCTGGGCCATTCCTATAGAGCCCAAAGTTGCGCACTTTCTTTGGAGCATTCTTCATCAAAGGCTTCCTGTGGGCAAGCACCTTGTTCTTTTGGGAGCTCCCCCACCACGTTTCCTTTTCTGCAATGACATTGAGACTCTTCTTCATCTCTTTTGGTTCTTCCCTTACGCTCAGTCTACCTGGTGTTGGATTCATACCCTTTTCCAGCCTTTTTTTCCCACCTTCTTCACGTGGAAAATGGTTCTTCTAGGGGATCCTACCTTTATTCCTACAAAATTTTACAACATTTGGCATTCTTTCAAAGCGGCTATTTTATATCACATTTGGAAATCTAGAAATGTTGCTATTTTTAATAAAGAGACAATGGATAAAAATTTTGTTATTTCTAACAAGCTTGTTGTCATCTCCAATGTTTCGCTTCATATCCAGGTTCAAGTAGAGAAAGTTCGCATAGAAGTTAAACACTTGCAAAATCTTTTGGACCATTAGGGGAGTGCTCCTTGTGTTGTTAGCCGCATCCTGCCTAATTCCCCCCACCGCCACTCTCGCTCGCAAGGTCACCACTTGTCCCATGGGCGGTGCAACTTCGATCAGGGTCCGGCGCATGGGCGGCATAGCACCTCTCCTCACCGGAGGGTCTCTCCACCTCCGTCTTGGAATCCACCTGCTTTCGGGGTTTTTGGTCGGCTGGGCTGAGGTATTGGTGGCTCCGGGAGGTAGGTGCCTGACTAGTCAAAATTTTCATGGCTATCTTTAGCTATCTCACCCTCCCAACAGGGAAATGAGGAGGAGAAGCAGCAAACTGATGGCTGGGAGCAGCCTGATGATGCCCCTGATACCACTCTTGGTGGTTGGGGTGACCGTCTAAAGAGCCCTCTGCCACTGCCACCTTCCTCCATGTTTGTTGCTGCTACCTAGCTCCATGTTTGGAGTTTCTCTGGTTCTCTACCTTTCTGTTTTAGGCTTTTTTTGATTGAAAAGTGCTTCTGTTGACATGACACATTACTACTCGTAGCCTTTATGGCTACTTTGATACTTCTTATGGGGTGTGATCTTTACACTCGATTTTGTATGATTAGCATTGTACTTCATCTTTAATATATGGTTATGCTTTTCAATCCAAAAAAAAAATCCCATTCTTGAGTACATGGAGGAATGGTGTCTCATGATTGCAGGACATCAAATGGAAGCCACCAGATGCAAGAGTTTCAAAAGGGTAACCAAGTGTTCATTGGATGCAAGAACTTTTTTAGTATACTATGAGTATAAATATGGAATCTTGGTTTGTCTTCTTCTTCTTGAGCCATGCAAAGCCATTATTGGAGCATGCTATGATCAGATAGTAATTTTTGTGCTTCAAAAATCACATTTCATCCCATTGTTCCATGATGACATGTACTTTTCCCAACCCATTTCCGGGTATGTGTATATTATTTCCCCCACCTTTATAAATATCCCTCCTCTGTAATATAATTTCCCTTTGCTATTTTGTGTTGGTGTGTTTCCCTTCCGCATGTTTGTTTGTGTGTGTTTGTAAGTTGGAAGAAATGACTCAATAAGCCTAATGTATAAGGCACTAGTCCATGAAATGTATTAAGATTCTGGGATTCATTCATGTTATGTCCTTGTTGTGATTGATCCACAACATGTCCCCAATCTAGAGCCAATTGTTTTCATGAAAATGTGTAACATGAAAATTTCATATTTTCGAGCATGATAACAAACCCCAATATCAAAAAATTTGTGTGCAAACCCTCTCAAGCACTCCTCCAGATCAGTTCGCCCCTCGTGTTAAGTCTATCCCAATCCTCAGAGTTCCTATATGTATTGTAATAACTTTACCCTTATGTTGAAGATATGAAAACAAGCTCACAAGATTCTTTCGACACAGTTCCATTCAGAGCCTATTTCTCAGTGAACTTAGAAATGGCTATTATTAGCCTTCTTAAAGCAGATGCATATTCTTCGGAGTGGATTTCAAGTCCTAAATTAATTAGGGAATTTTATTCATGAGACATGATCATTTTTCAAGTTATTTATGAAGATTTAGAGAAGATATGGTGATTTTGGAGCAAGATCAGCAAAAACGGGTTTTTTAGGTCAAAGGAGCTTACACTTCAAAAAAACACCTGAGCTTTGGGAGACAATTTATAGAGCTCTAGAATGAGTTGGAGGTCAAAAAATAAATAAATGAAAATATGATTCAATTCCCTACATGGTGGTATTCTCATATTTTTCACAACACCCATGCATTTCTTTCCATAACTCATTCTTCGCAAGCACAATTGACGATCTCGATAAAAAAGGTCATTTTTTGAGAAGTTTTCAAGCTGATTAAGACATTTATACCCATCTCATAATTCTCAAAATGTGTTTTTCCAATCAAAATCATATAAGGAAGTTCCTAAAAAGACCTATGGGAGCTCCAACAATTTCATTCTCAAGGTGCTTCCCAAGGTATAATGTTTGGTACTTAGTCATTTTCCCTGGTACCACGTGTTAGCATGACACTCAAAACGCAATTTTATTTCCCCTTCATCCATTATAAAGGTAAAATGGGGAAAATAAAATGTGCCCCCCTTCCTTAGAGCACATGGACATACCATATGACCCCGAAGACCTCCAATAAGCACCTTTTACTACTTTTTGAGCCCCCTCTCCTCGCTCTGCATGCATGTCAAGTGTCACTCTAGGGTTGAGGCACACTTTTGTGTCCCATTTATCCATTTACAATGGGAAAAGGGGGACAATAAAATTTTCCCCCCTTCCTCAAGGAAAAATATCTTATAAATACTAGGAGTTAATGTATTTTTCCATCTCCCCCCCATTTTGCTCCAAATCCTCCCGGAACTCTGATGAAATTTTTCCATAATTTCTTGCATATTTTTTTCTCCTCCATTTCATTCTCCATGTTTCTATAATTATAGCCAATAAATATCTCACAAAAATTGCATTTTTGTTCAAGCTCCATGCTCATTTTTTCACGTGATTGACTTCGTGCCTTGGATCGAAAAATATTCATATCTAATAAACCAGTGCATGCATTGAGGTGGGATTTTTTGCAATCTTCCTCATTTTCAAACGTAATCAAGGATAAAGTGATAGAATTTTGAAAGATCCCCTGGATTTTTTATGGTAAAGAAATCCCCATTTTTATGCCCTCTTTTCGTAAAATTTTATTTCCCACCATTCTAGTGATCGATTTGAGCTAAAAGTTTGTATGTGAGATAAAGAGGAAAAACCCATCTCAAAAAATTTGGTTTCATAAAAATACAAGGTGTGGAAAGGCACTTTCCAAAAATAGTTAGTATCTATATGAACACTTACTATAAATAGTAAACTTATGAAAGGGGAAGATTTCTTTAAAGGCATTGTTCTCAGAAAATAATCAAGGTAACACACAAGGTGGTCAAAAGTGAGAAAGAGAAAAAGGGAAATTTTCTAAAACTAGAAAATTTTCATTCTTAGTGTCAAGAGTTCCAATTGACATGATCACAGTAGCGTACATGAGTAAAGAATAACATCACAAGGCATAACAATGGAAAATAAGATGCATCATGCATTTGAAACAAATATCCAAAAATGTTTCAAGAGCTCCAAAAATCATCATTGCAAATATTCACTTAGTTTGAAGGCATCTACTCTCCCCTGGTGAGAAAATTAAGTGAGCTCTGTGAATTGTTCAAAGTGAGCCAAACCAGTTGAATTTGGTGGGCTAGGTAAGCAAGTTGGGTTGAATTTCTCAAGACAAGAAAGATCCATCAAATAAGAGTAATTCATCACAGAACATTCAAGTGCCCAAGAATTTCTCCCTGAAAGTCAAAGCTTCCCCGTGGAAACAAAGAATTGATCCCACAACAAGCTCTTGAGAATTATCCAATGGAAAACATCATGTGAACACCTGATGAGCCATTCCCATAGATTATAGAAATGATAAATAAAAAACAAAAAGATACATGATGCAGGGGAGGGCCAACAAGAAATGGATTGAGAAAATCATTGATAAAGGCAAGGCATTATATCCTGGTGTCATTTCCCTCATCAAATATGCTCTCGTAACACTGTCGATAGTGATCAAAGCAAAGGAGTTTGCAAAAGAAATCAATCACTTGGATGAGATTTTCCCACCAATGTCTGAGATGATTTCCTTCAATTCTCACTGATGAGGGTCGTCAATCCTTGCCATTAATAATGTCAATCTGGGTTGGTGTTCGAAGGATGTATGCATTAAGAGAATAAGATCTTGGAAAGCAACTCCTTTAAACACAAACCAAACTTGCATAAAATAAATCACACTTGTGGAAATTAAAAGGCACACTTGCAGAAATAAAGTTTGCATGAAAGAAACACACTTGCATGAATTGAAATGCACACTTGCAGAAATAAAGACACACTTGCATAAATTGAAATTGCTAAATTGAAAATAAAGAAAAGAGGAAAGGACACCTGCAGGTTCACAAAAGAAATTACATAACATCAAAAACAGAAATTTACAACAAAAGGAAAACTGCAAAAATAAAGAAATTACATAACATAAAAAAATAGAAATTTAAAACAAAAGGAAAACTGCAGAAATAAAGAAATAAAAATTAACACATTGATCCATCTTCCTTGGAATGAGTGGCCAGCTCATTCCTTGGAAGAGGATTTAATTCATACTTTTAATTCAGAATTTGCAGAAAAACATTACTTCCAAAGATTGGAAAGAAAGAACAGATCTTGATTACTTGGGGAAAAGAATTACATATCTAAGTGTGGAAGGTTGCATTTATAATTTAGGCATCCAACCAACTCCTTATTTTAGGAAATACAATTTGATCTTATCTTTATTCTAATCCTAACAACTGAGATCTCCATCTCCACAAAATATGGAGAGAGATATATTATTGAAGTCAAATCTTATCTCACTTATTTTAGGAAGATTTGCTCCCAAATCTTCTCCTTGATTTTTGGTAACAAGAATCATAATGATTTTATTCCTCTACATTATTAGAAGGAGGATTTTCCTCAAAATATTATTTTGATGAATTACCTTTCTCAGATTTTCCATTTGACTTTGTTGTTTTTGATTGTAGAACTTTTGATGCTTGTTAAATACGTTTTTTCCTCGGACTGCAGTTCACTAAAAGTTAGATTTCTCTTGATTGGTAAAACTTGTAGAAAATATTAATGAGGTTTTTGTTAAATACATTTCTATGAACAAAAACCTCTCTCAAATTTTCCATTTGAATTTTCGGTTTCTATTTATGGAACTTTTAGTGCTTGTCTGATACACATTTCCTTGAACTGCAACTCAATAAAAGTTAGATCTATATTCATTGGTAAAACCTGTAACAAATCTGAATGACGATTTTTGTTTAAAAAATATTCTATGAACAAAAACCTCTCTCATATTTTTCATTTGACTTTTCTATTTCTATTTATGGAACTTTTAGTGCTCGTCTGATACATGTTTCCTCGAACTGCAGCTCACTAAAAGTTAGATATCTCTTCATTGGTAAAACCTATAGAAAATATGAATGAGATTTTTGTTCAAACGTATTTCCATGAAGAAAAACCTCTCTCATAATTCCCATTGGAATCTCTGAGTTTTCACAATCCCTCAACAATTGTCATTCTGTTGATGCAAGTTCCAGAACTAAAGTTGTCATTCCTTTTATGCAAGTTCCGGAACTAAATCTGTAAGTTCTGGAACTAAATCTGATTTTTCTATGAATTAAAAGTTCTAGAACTAACTGCCATTCAATTGATACAAGTTCTGGAACTAAATCTATGAGTTTTAGAACTAAACCTGCAAGTTCTGAAACTAACTCTGCGAGTTCCGCAACTAACTCAAAACAACTATAAATTTTGTATGCGACCTCGGATTGAGATGATTATTTTTTTGAACTTGTATAATTTTTTGAGATGAATCTGGATATGAAATTATATTTGATTTTAAATGTACTATTCATGATAAATTTCAGTTTTCCCAATACTAGCATTATCTTTCCTTTATGGCCTGCATACACAAGACTTTGCATCTTTTCTCAAATAATCAATAGGATTAATCAAAAAAATAGATAAAAAAATATTTATAAAGAATGAACAAGATATATATCCTATATTCTATCTTAAGAAAACTATAGGTTCCTAGATTACATTTAAATCCACTTTCAAAGGTAACTTGGAAGGACAAAATATTGGTAAATTTCATGGCCTTATCACTCACAGCCTCGTAAGTAAGAACATGTTCATGTCTGCTGCAGAGAACTTGTCTCAAGTTTGGATCCGCATCACGAATGTGAGATAAGTAATACTCAAGGATGCCATATCTGAATAAGTCTCTTGTAGGAAATAGGCTCTTGAGACTTGAACGATGTCTACAATTATGTACAGAGACTTGAATTTCCTCAATGGGGACTCATCATCATAAGAGCTCATTATTTCATCCCAATATTTGGTCAAGAAAGAGGTAGGTGACTCTCTTTCCTTTAATGAGGACAATTTAAAGTATTTGGCCAACATCAGAAGTTGCATTGTTGTAATTACAATGGATCATGAAGTATTGCTCGGTCAATGCAAAAAAATCAATGATGTTCCCGAAGCATGGATTATGGTGTTGGGATACATTTACATTCCAATGGCAAGATAAGTTGACAATTGTGATAATTTAATTTAATTCAACCAATAATTCAAGGAATAAGAGTGAGAAACATGAATCAACACGATCTTCATCAAGAAGGATTTTTCGTCAAAAATGTCAAATTCTCCCTTCTTCTTTATTTTTCCCCTCTTCTTTCTCTCCCTCTTCTAATTTTTCATTTGGGTGTAATCATTGTATTTTGTCTTATCCACTTAATTGTAAAAGTATTTTCTCAAAATTATAAGAGAAATACTTAATTTGTCTTTTCTAATGGAAAATGAAAGGTCATATGTGGAATAGGAACACGAAGAGTCATGTGATGGGAGATGAGAGGTCAATTCACATTGGTATAAATTGGGATGGATTCTCCATTCCAAAGGATCATGAAAATTTACTTCTTTATAGAAATAGTGGATTGTGATCTGTTGTTGAGATTTTTATCACCAATGCACATGAAATAAAAGCTACATTTCTTTTATCCTCCTTTTCTATTGTTTCTTCTACTTCTCTCTTTTATGCACTTTGCAAGTATAATGTTGGAGAGGAACTTTGCATCCTTAATAGATGAATCTAAGAACTTAGTGTTTTAATTCATTGGTCCCATTGGCTTCATTTTTGTTTTCATCTAAATTGAATGTTGAACTACTTTGATTACTTGGTGTGAACTATGTAATTATCCTACTCACAAAAGTAACCTTCCTTTCCTAGTTTCCCTCCTTCCCCCCTCATCGATGTGATTTCTTCCCTTATAGCCTTTACAAACACTTTTCCATAGGTTCAATGGAGTGTCCATATATGATCCCCATCCTATTTGGATAACCCACAACACTTAGGTAGGATTAAATTAATTATCATTCAATAATGGGACCTAGACCATACAATATAGAGGGTTGTAGCCCCGTGAATGTTGGTGGAGACACCTAATTTTCCCAATTAAAAAATTTTCTCACCAACATTTTTTGGTGACTTCGCTATGAGGATATCAATATTTTTCTTCAAGCAATTTTCTTCATCATGCCTACCATTACAGTACCCACATTTGATTTTTTCTTTAGGATGTTTGGAACTAGAAGAGGAAGTGGAAATTTTGGATTTTTGTTTTTCCTTTTTCTATTTCTTCTCTTTTGAAGCCTTCTTTTTTTCCTTTCCAGCAATGAGAGCATGGGATTTTGTGGATTTTAGAGTTCCCATCTAAATTAGCTTATCTTATTCCCTAATGAAATCAACATTAAACTCATTAAGTGAGGACATAGTCCAAATTTTACTAAGTTCCCTTTTTGTTGCATGGAAGGTGGAGATGAAAATAGAGTATTCGAGACCAAGTTTCACAAGGACTAAAATAATGAGTTACGGTTCCTTTTGTCTATTCCATAAGTTATAAACTACAATTTGATTGATTTGAATTTTTTGAAGAAGTCTTGAATGGTGTCAAAACTTTTGGGACTGAGGTTGATCAATTCATTTTCAAGTTCATGCCCTCTCATTTCATCTTTTTTCCCATAAAGTTCTTCTTAAGGCATCTCAAACTTCCTTGGGTGTTTTTGTAAAGGAAATATGGAAGTGCAGTTCTAGAGACATAGAAAGAGACAAAAACCCAATGGATTCATCACATTTATCAAGCCACTTTTCCTTTTCTGTTGTATATGTGGGTTCGGCTTGCAATCCAGTGTTTATCCAGAATAGTTTTTTTATTTTTCAAGGCAAAGTATATAGCATTCAACCATTATTTATAATTGAAAGGGGTAAGCAAGGGAACTGCATTGGGATCCATGGTAGAAAAAGGTGCACAATTGGAGAATGCAGAAAGAAAATAACCACAAAAATTAAACACCCCTCGTGAATGCGGAATTGGTCTCTCTTGAGGCAAGTTTATGGTAGACACACTCACTAACCTGCAAGCAAAGAAGAGAATTTTACAATGAGATGAAGGGGGGAAAAGGTGGGACCCACAAAGCTAATAAACACCAAAAAAAGAGGATTAATTTTTCCCTTAAAATTTTCTTATTTTTATTTAATGATGAGATTAATAAGGCAAGTAATATGTAGTAAGAAAAAAAGAAAAATTTGGAGAAGTGAAAAAAATTTCCTTTGGTGAGGGGGAGCCAATTCAGCTTGGTGAGCTAGCTGACTGGGTGTTGATCAAGTTGGAATAGTTAAACAAGTTGTTGGATGTGCATCGAGCCAACATGATGTTGTATAGTTGGGAGTTAGATGGGCTCACTGAGCCAATGGGTGAGTTGAGATCTGATGTCAGCCCGAACAGTGTCGTGAGTTAAGGTGTTGTTGTTGAGCTATGCATTAATGATGTTGAGTCGAATTTAGACGTGCACACATAGTTATGTTAGATAATGCAAAAAAATGTCCACCGAGTGAGTGTTGAGTTTGGGCCAAGTTGACATGGGTCGTGCAGGTTGTCAAAATGCATCCATTTGAATACAGACACTGCATGGTAGTCATTGAGTTAAGCAAGGTGGATTGGTCGAGTTGGAACAACTGATTCATGTCGATAATGCTATAGAATGGAAGGTATACTTCTGAGTTGGGTGGTGTAACCATCATGTGATGCAGAGCCCACATGTAAAGCCAAGTCAGGAATAGTGTTAAGATATATGGTAATGATGTGTGCACAGTTGGAGGATTCCCATGTAATGGCTCAAGCTAGAGAGAAACCACATTAAGTTAGATTGATGTGAACATATCCAAGAGAAATCTGAATGAGATGAGCCATGGGCTGAAAATGTCGAGCACAGAGAACAAGATGAGCAGGTTTCAATTTGGCATTGGTTCAGAGGTGTGAAGCACAAGGGTGCCAAGAACAATACATGGGTAATCGTTTAATGCAAAGAGTGCACAAAGAAACACCTCATAGAATTGCAGACTAGAGCTTGTTAAGTCAAACCGATGTAACAAATATCTTGTAAACAAACCCAAGCTAGCTGAGGATGGTGCAAAGACAGTGCTGAGTGATAGATAGGGTTGGTTCAACCAATGGTTGAGGCTATCAAGCACAAGCAACACAAAATCAAGAGCACGAGAAACCTAAGTTTAGCAGAGTCATATCAAGTAACTCGGAGCAAAAAAACATGGCTCAGAATGCACTATGAAAATCCAAGTTCAAACTAAGCATGAGTCCACTATGTGAGTCGAAGATCAAACAAACTTGAGCTTCAAGGAGCAAGGCACAGAGTTGCACACAAAACAAGAGATGAGGAAAGTTGAGATGTTTTTTTTCCTCCACTGTCCCTTTGGTTTGGAAAAATAGGCGCACAAAAATGCATCTTAGCCTTTTTATGACAAGTAGCATGCATTCATTCGTTGAGGGAAAAGAAGGGAGAGCTTAAAACAAGCACCTAGGGGCCAGAAAATGGTCATATGGAAGTCTAGGAGGAAACCAAGGGGTGGGGTGAATTTTCTTGTTTCCATTATCCCTTTGGTTTGGGGACAACAGGTGCACAAAAATTCACCCTGCCCTTTTTATGACAAATGGCATGCATTCATTCGTTGAGGGAAAAGAAGGGGGAGCTAAAAGCAAACACCTGGGGGTCGAAAAATGGTCGTATAAAAGTGTAGGAGGAAACCAAGGGGTGGGGTGAATTTTCTTGTCCCCATTGTCCCTTTAGTTTGGGGAAAATATGTGCACAAAAATCTGTCTAAGCCCTAACTTGACAAGTGGCGTGCATGTGGGGGTAGGTGGAGGAGTAAGTCAAACTGGTCAAAGGAGCCTAACATGAGTTGTTGGGGTCATATGAGTAACCAAAGTGATTAGAAGTGGGATGGAACACTTTTTTACACCTATTTTCCCTTTGGTGAGGGACAATGAGGACATATAAATGTGCATAATCCTTAGGTTGCTACGTGTACCTTAGCAAATTTGACTAAGTATCAAATAAAAAACCTTGGAGGGCGACTTAGAAAGACCATATCTTGAGCTCCCAGATGAATTTTTTAACACTTGTTTATTTGATTTTGCATTAAAAATACATTTTGAGAAGAATGAGAGGGTCTCCATTGCTTTATTTTTCTTGAAACACCTCCAAAAACTCATTTTTTCTCGGGATCACCCGCTGTGCATGGAAAGAATGATCTACTTGGAAAAATGCACAGGGTTTGAAGTTAAAATGTTTTTTCCACCATGTAGAGGGTTAAAAATTATTTCTAATGATATCTTTTTGGGATCATAAGTCATTCTAGATATCCTGTAATCACTTCTCAAAGCTCAGGTATTCTTTTGTGGTAAAAGCTCCTTCGGCCTCAAAAACCCACTTTTGATTAACTAAAATTATCTAAATGGGTGTAATAAAGGATATTTAATCTAAGCTAGGAGGAGATATAAACACAGTAAATAAATGCACTAAGACAATATGAAAATGGGATAAGTAATAAGACTAATGCAAATAGAAACCCTAATGTGCAAGGAGAAAGAGGAAAGAACTCAGTTGATTCAATGATGTGGCGGGATTGTGTCACAAAGGAGACTAGAAAAATCAGAAGCAGGAATGACTGTGCGGGAGTTCCGAAAAGGATGGAGTTGGAGGGTCTAACTAGATTGGAGGACCTAGAGGAGGATTGGGGCACCTGCAGGTGCTCTGGTCTGCAGTCTGGGTGCCCTGGTCTGCACAAAAACTCTTAATATGATCTTCACAAGGCCGAAAGGTAATATAGATTATTCACTTCCTGTCGCATCAATTTTGCTATCTCGAGCCAGATGTATCCAATAACTAAAAATGGAAGAAATTCCTACAAGACCCCAAAACAAGCATCAAACCCTAAAAAATGCACATGAAGGGGTCAGAGTGACCTCAGCTACCATAATGGTGGACTTACTAACTAAGCACTACACTACATCTCAGACCCGATGTAATTCTATGTGCAAGTGTGTGTGAACATGCCCTAGGTTGCTCTTGTGTCAGTCACACTTTGTGAAGTAGTGAGCTATAACTACGTGTAGAAAATGTAATAGAATGTGTGCATGGAATATAATATAATCCCTCCCCCTTTAAAGTGTGATGCAAATGTTCTAGACTTGTGCCTTGATGATGGAGCTATGTTGATGTAAGTGATTCCTAATGCAATAGATGGAGTGATAGTAATAAGTGATGTTAGGTCTCTCATTATGGTCTCATAACTTTATATTTATAGGGTTCTCTTGGTCTAATTTGTAATCAACCCCAAAAAGGCCGACCACAAGAAAGATAAAGATGTCAAATGGCTAGAAAGAGCCTAAAAAGAGGCGGGAAAGCTCTAAAAGGATCGAAGCACCCATGGTGGGACCGGGGCACCCACAGCTGTCCCAGTACTAATCTAGATGCCCCAGTTGAGGCTAGAATAGCGCGGTATGACATAATTTGACTGGGCATATGGGTATAATAGGTTCGTAATGATGAAATAAAATAAAATAAAGTGGCCAAAAGATGGGGGTTAATTAGAAAATTTCCCCCTCAAGAACCTTCTAAATATTAGTATGAGACTAAGATAAATAAATGTCTAAAGTGCATAATTTTGTGACTACATTTTGCCCCCACTTTATATTGGTTAGCGGAAAGCTCAGTAACATAAAGTAGATAGAGATGCGTACTTAAAGCCAATGTAGAGTGATGAAGAAGGTGTGCCGAAGGACTAGACAAAAGTGTGAAATGACAAAAAGATGGAGGAGCGTGGAAACTAAAGATGAAAAATGTCCAAAAAAAAAAGTGATGAAAGTGAACCTAGGGCAGAACGTGTGTAGCTAATGTAGTGTGTAGTGTACCTGCATGGTTAGTAAAGCATGTGTTCTGTCGCAGAGTGTTGTCATTACTTGTTGTTATCACTTGTTGTTGCCCCCATTCGACTACATGTTTCTCATATGACTGGACATGCGAGGAGAAAATGATCAAGTAGTCAAATATATATGTATATAAGTGTAAAAAACACTATGTAAAAGACGCATGTGTATGTTAATATAAAGTACGTAAATGTAAAATGGAAAATTTAAATAGAAATGTAAATGGAACATGTGCACCTTATCCATGTCGAGAGAGAGTGTAGAAGGGTATCTTGTACTATGAGTTTTTAGGGCGATCTCACACCATAGCTCAAAGAACTATAGGGAGTAAATGCTTTATGTCCTCCAAGCTCTAACTACTTCCCTGAATGTGTGTAGAGATCTATGTACGTCCTAGTTTTTTGGGTGATCTAATGCCACTGGCTGAAGTAGTGTAGAGAGGCACACCCACTGTAACCTCCAAGCCTGTAATTACTTCCAAGAATGCTAAGGACACCATGTCCTGTAAAATCTTCTTTGTAAGGGGTTTATAGATATGTTTGAACCCTCTCGCTGCATGTAAACCACAACGTTAAGGGCAGAAAGTGCACTTAACCTAACCGATGTAAATATGTTATGTTAGTATGTAAAATCCCCAAATGATGCCCCCCCTCTTTGGGGCACATGCAACATCATTAATAAGAGAAATACGGCCCCAAAAGAGGACCAACCACATGTATATTGTAACCCTGGAAAGTGCTTGGTTAAAACCAAGGCACACATAAACAAGAAGGCTAGCCAAAGACAATTTTAAACATGCATGTATGTAGAAAACAATGTATAAGCTACGCAAATAGTGTGTAAGCTACTAAAAAAAGTAATGTAAGCATGTAAGAAGACAAGTAAGTTGCACAAAGCAGGTTGCAAACATGGGACATCACTCACAATGTCGCAAGACAAGCAAGGCCATCATGGCTGCAAACAACGAACAAGTGTGCACACCAAACATAGGGCAAGGCCCGCATACAATAACAAACAATATCAACCAATGTAATCAAACAATTATGGAAGTAAATATCCATGTATAACCAATGTTACACATGAAGCACTCGTTAGCATGTTAGAAAGATAACTAGTATGTTAAAAGCGTGTATAAACAAGTAATGTAAAGTGCTAAGTATAAAATGAAACAATAGTCACCTAGAAGAGACGAATGTGGATGCCCCCAACTACTAGTGTAGGAAGGGTAGAAGGAGAACATCCATGCTACGTGTAAAATACTTGTATTTGTGATCATAACTAGAAGAAGGCGTGAACGCGCATGTGTGGATGGTATAGATAAATGGCATACAAGTAAGCTAACTAGCATGTATAATAAAGTGGCCACGACAAAACAAGAGTAAACAAGAATTAAAAAAAAACCATATATGTAGTATGTTGTGGATAGATGGAATGAAATGAAAGATGGAGTGATAGGATCCACGTTCCTTCTGAGTGGATGGAAATGTATGCAAATGAGGTTCATTTTGTTTTCCCCCTCAGCAGTCAAGAATGAACCGTAAACGAGAGTACGTCATCGGGAAATGGTCAAAAAGTGTGTTGTGTCTAGTGCACTGTAAATGAATGTGTATGTGTAAATTGATGATATACAACCTAGCGACGATGTGTACGTGAACCATATAGACAAAGCGTATATTACGAAAAAATGAAATTATAAGTGATGATTTAGCCTAAGTGTATATCACTATAAGATGAATGGATGAGTGTTGATTTAGCACTAAGTGTATATTACTATAAGATGAATGAATGAGTGATGATTTAACACTAAGAATATATCACGAAAAAATGTAAGGAAGGTGTGGTGACATAACCTAAGGTAAATGATAGAATAGGTGACAATTCATCTTAAAACGTATGTCACTATGAGATGAATAACAGGGAGTGGTAATGTAACCTAAGATGTATACCACTACAAAATGATATAATATGTGACAATTTAGCCTAAAGTGCATGTCACTAGCCTAGGAATGTTACATAATGAAAGGTCGCATGGTAAATGTGTAAGGTCCATTTGATTTGTAAACCCTCGGTAGTCACGTATTGACCGAGGAACTAAAGTCCGTCATCCGGTGGTGAAGGCAGCGTGTAAAGGAAAATGTAGCATATGTAATGATAAAAGTCAACCATGTGATGAGTGGAATGTGTAAATATGGAAATGCAATATGTGTACATTGTGTGAAAGGCAAGGTGAATAGAACTTGTGAATATGTGATACATAGAATGCAAATGCAAGGAGTGTAAAATGTAACATAACGAGTGACATGTAATATATGTAGATAGACGAGTAATGTAGTACGTAGAATGATGTAATGCGACATGGCGTATTCTACATAGAACATAACATAATGTAACATAATTTGTAAAGTGTAATGTAATGAATGATGTACTGTGAAAGGCAAGGTGAACATGTGAGTACGTGATATGCGATGAAGACTAGTGTAGTATGTAGAATATTTGTGAAAATATGCGGTGTAATAAGTATGGTATGTAGGGTATGTAGATAAACAAATAACGTAACTTGTAGGATAAGTAGTGTAGGATGTAAGATGCATATATGATGGTGCATGCCTGATGATGACTATCATAATGTAGGATGTGTAAATACGTCAATGTCAAAATGTTGTAGACTAAATGTGGAATGTAAGGTGTATGACGTGTAATATGCAATGTGTAATGCCTATAATGCAGCGTAAGGTTAGTAAATAATATGTATGATGCTAGTAATATGGTAAGGAAGGCTCTAAAGGTAAGATATATGCAACCTGTATGAGATGCATAGATGACAATGTAAACACACACGTGGTGCATAATATAATGTAATATCATGTAGTATGTAGGATGAATAGTCTATGTGATGAATATAAGCAAACACGGTGTATATGAGTGATAAGCCTAATATGTAAATGTGATGAAAACTGGTAGGAGACACAATATGCAAGGAATATGAAAACAATGCAAGGTAGACATTGTAAATGTATATGTTGATGAAGATACCCATGTAAGAAATGTAATGCAAGTTATAAAGACTAGAAATATGTGTATGATGAATGTGTGTAATGTGTATGATGAGTGTATGTGATGTGTATGATCAGTGTACGTAATATGAAAAGTGCATAGATGATTAGCGTGTGATATGCAAAGGGGTGATGAAATGTAAAAGGTAGTATGTATGCTAATATGTTAATGATATGTATGGTATTGATGTGCAGTGTGTGAGGTTCATGTGTGGTAAGCCCTCAAAATTCAAGTGTGAACCAAAGCACAAGAGTGTGTTTTTGGGTAATGACGACTCTAAAGTAAGAATGAATATGTATATGCTTTGAATAATGCAAAGAGGATATGGGAGTAAATCTTATAATGATGTATACCCGAATGCTAAGAATGTGATGCAAAACTATGTACGTATGTTAGAATGGGGGGAATGTTAAGTATTATGCCCCCCAAGTGTGCAAGATTAGGGATGATAATGCAAAGAGGAGAGATGTGCTAATGTTAACATGACAGGGGGAGATTGTGCTAGATGTTATGCCCCCCAAAGTATGTAAGCAATGGAAGTCTAGTCAAAAGACACTAAGTGGATCCACGTAAGACGTAGTTTCCTTAACAAAAGTTATGGAACACTGAGGTGGTAATGTCGTAGACAACTTGAGTGGAGGGGTATTTTCTTTAACAAGATGATTAGAAAATGAAAGTGGAATAGGATGGTGAGAAAGCTTGAATGGTGGTAGTTTTGGTGGTATTGATGACACTACCAAAGGATAAGGGTGAGTGATTTTGAGATGTAGTTATGCACCTTGACTTGGTAATGTTGGAAATGTATTGTTATTTATAGGTGGTTGCTTAGGCAGTGCTTGTCATTTTGAAGAAGGCACATAAGAAACGATGGCATGATGCTCATTAAGCAGAGAAGAAGTAACATAGAAAGAGCATAATCATGTGATGGAACTATAGTATTTGTGTGACTAGGAGGAGAATCATTATACACATGTGAGTGACTGTCAATAGCAAGAATGTAATGAATAAGATAATTATCTAAAACTTTGTTGGAAAGATTAAAAGGAGGCTCACTAGTAGTTACATAGTGTGGTATAACAGTTATAGATGGACATGCAAAAAAATGTTGTGCATTGAATGAGATAAAACCTTGAAGTTCAAGATGATTTACTCTAAAGTGTAAAACATAGCAATCATTCTCATTATGTGTATTGATTCCATGATAGTTACAATATGGATGACCTTGATATTTTGTAAGCCGATAAGGAGGATAACAATGAGTAGGCTGTAAAGTGAGCAACTGATGACTAAGGAGATGAGTAAGAATGTCATATGGCGTAGTATTATGTTCAAATATGAGAGGCTCAAGCAATGGCATGTCTTGAGGTTCAACTAGATGACATGTAATGGACATAGAGTGCATAAAGGATGTAGAATGAGCATAAACATGTGATTGAGAAACATCCTTAAGCTATTAAATTTCAGATCTAAGGGATGTTATGGTTGATTCCATAGCCTTAAATTTGTCTTAAAATAAAGCATGTAGAGCTTGGATTGAGTCCAATATGGGTTTATTAGATTGAGGAACACTAGGACTAGGGTCGTTAGATAAATGATCAAATAAAATACTTATTTCGTGCGATGACGTATTATCCTCAAGATACAATATGTCTAGGTAATTTTGCAAAGCATTCTGACAGTGGGGATATCTCTTAAGTAAATCAGATAAAGCAACTATGGGATCCATGATAGATGAAAAATAAGGATTCTAAGCATAAAAGAGGTCGGGTTCACCAAAATGATTAACTAAAATTATCTAAATGGGTATAGTAAAGGATAATTAATCTAATCTAGGAGGACATATAAACATAGTAAATAAATGCACTAAGATAGTATGTAAATGAGATAAGTAATAAAATTAATGGAAATAGAAACCCTAATGTGTAAGGAGAAAGAGGAAAGAACTCAGTTGATAATAAGGCCAAAATATGTCTCGTTAATGTGCAATAAATGATCTTATTTTACTCTCCTTTGTATCAAGTTTGATTGCATTTTGTGACTTTTGTTTAACCTAGTATAAGTTAGGATGTAATTGTCCATATTTTGTTGAATTTAGTTCTAATGTCTAAAAACTCTGTAATTCCTATGAAATTGTGTGGAAATTCAGTTTTGTAATAAAACAGGTCACAATCGGTCAAGAGAATGAAGTATGAAGGAATCAACATGTTTTTGGGAGCACTGGCTTCAATACGGCTTAGTTTTGGAACCTCCAGACTTAGTTCCGGAACTCCATCACACAGTTTATGAGCTCTATCACTTGGTTTCAAACCTTTCGGACTTAGTTCTGGAACTCCAGCAATTAGTTCCAAAAATCCTGCGTTTAGCTCCGGAACTTTCACGGTTAGATCCAAAATAGTCCCCTTTAGTTCCGGAACTTCTCCAAAGTTTTGAAACCAATGGAAAAACAACATCAACTACAAGTTGATTAAATATTGCATCAACTACAAGTTGATTAAATATTACATCAACTACAAGTTGATTAAATGAAGGGAATAACGACACCCATCATTTTTTGTGTCGTTACTGGGGACCCACTAGTTAGAATTTTCTAATTAGGTGTCAACAAGAGCAAAAATCATACATTTAGTAATTGAAAAATATTACCTACGCTATCATAAAATTTATGAGTAGACCAAGAGACTCCAAGGGTAGATTTCTCCCAAAAATATCTCAACAAGAATTATCAGCATCCTCTAGTTCAAATAAGGAAATTGACCAAGAATTAGAAGCACCATTGACCCCTGTTAGACAAGAAGCAGAATTGCCACCTTTGGAATTCTTAGATCAATCACCTGAAGGAAGTAGAACTTTTAGGAAAGAGGCTTATTATCTCAAGATCCTGTTTAGGGAAATTTTTGATTCTCAATTGATTAGTCATCCTCCTACTCCTGAATTTTCACCTTCCCCAAGGCATACCACATACCACATTGATTGGGAGGAAAATACATGGAAAATATTTTAAAAATGGCACGAGAAACTGAAAGAGTACCTGATAGGACCTTTACTTATCTAATCCAATTGGGAGGATGATGATACATCAATATAAAGAATATCTCACCTGCTCATTTACCCACATTTAGAGGGATGTCATCTAAAGATCCTAACCAATTTCTGTTTGAGTTCAAGGTACTATGTGTCAGACCTATGACTATAAAACAGATAATCAAAAACTCAAGTTTTTTCCATCTACACTATGAAGGATGCAACAATGAGGTGGTTCATGGTATTACCATCCAACTCTATTACCACTTGGGCACAAATGGAGACTTCCCTCCTAGAAAAATACCAGGATTATTGTAGAGGGAGAAATAGGAAGGAATAATTTTTCAAAATCAAGCAGGAGGAGGATGAAAATATAGAAGACTATTTAGACATATTCCTCTTTGTGAGCAAAAGGTGTGGATTTTTCACTTCAAGAGGAGTTAAGTAAAACCATTTTTCTTAAAGGTTTAGATGATGTATCTAGGGAAGTCCTTAACTTGATAAGAGGTGGAGACATTGATCAATTAAGGATGAATGAAATTAAGGATGATTTGTAGAAGCTATTCCAGAACAAGGGGTGGACTTAGAAAAGGAAAACTCAGTAAAAAGTCTAAATCCAGATATGAACAAACTAATGGATGAGTTAGCAAATTTTAAAATAGACATTTCTAGTTCAATTAACCTCTACTATGGATGGATTATAAGCTAAATACAAATGCCAAAACTGAACCATTGGCTATGTATTATCCTAGATGCAGGAAGAAGCATGCAATAAGAGACTGTCCTTTGGATAAAAACAGAAATGTATCTTATTTGTGAATCTAAAGAACATGATACTGATGCTTGTTCTCTACTTCTAGTCATTAAATAATTAGCTCAAACAAACTAACACTCCATCCACAACATAATAAGTCAACTTTTGTTTATAGACAAACTAACCAAGGGAAGTTTATGCCAAGATCAGTTCCTAATCCTTGGATGATGCCATGGGCTGCTAAGACATTACCACAAATTTGTGGACAACCACCTTGGGTACCTCAACCAACATGGAATCCCTCAAGATTGGGCAAGTGAAAATATTGGTATGCTCAAGGACATCAAACAACCATGGGCTGGTCAGGGAAATCCTTATGCTTGGTCACAACCTAGGTAGAGCCCTAATAACTATGCTCAGGGGAAGACATATCCCAATCATAATCAACAAACCATAATGGGGAAATTCACAAACCAAAAATGTGGTTCAAACACAAATACCAACACAAACAGTTGTTAATCCTAGAAACAAACAAATAAATCATGTTTATGGGGTAGAAAAAGAAAAACTATTTAATATAAATGCCATGGATTGTAAAGATATTCAAACCAGATCTAGGAAAAATAATTAACATTCCACTTGTTATAATTACTGAAATGACAAAAGAAATTAAAACCCCTAGTTCGGTTGTTTCCAAGAAGGATGAAAAAGAAAAAGATAAGGAGATAGATAATGACTCTACTAAAACTCCATTTCTAGAGAGATTTAAAGAAGTCATAGAGACTAAGGAATATGAGTTGGTACAAGAATTGAGGAAATTGAATATTGAAATACCATTGTTGCAAGCAATCAAGGACATTCCTAAGTTAAACAAGTTAGTAAAAATGCCATGTTTATAAAGACCTAGAAGAAAGAAGCAGTACCCCAAGGACTATTAAGGTAGATGGGAAACTTGTTAATTTATTAACAGGAAAACTCTTACTTCCCAAATACGGAGATCCTGGAAGCCCTGTTATTTTTGTCTCTATAAGGAATAAAGATATACATAATGTTTTGGTTGATTTGGGAACAACTATAAATGTGATGACAGTGGAAACTTTGAAAACATTACCATTAATAGGTATACAACCTACTAACACCATATTGTAGATGGAAGATCAGTCTCTAGCAAAACCCGAAGGAGTTATTGAAGATGTGGCAGTTATGGTGGAGTCATGGGAATATCCAGTGGACTTCCTTATATTACAGCCAAAAGGTAAAACACTTGGTTATCCCATTATTTTGGGTAGACCATTGTTAGCTATAGTTTTTGCCTTAATTGATTACAGGTCAGGTGATATGATCTCAAATGGTAAGAAATCTAAGAAAATTTCCTTATATCCCTTTGCACGACCTATTTATTATACAGATCAAGAACAATTTCTGGTTGATGATCCTGATACTTAAGACAAAATCTTGTCTTCTTTGGCTATGATTGCAGGATCATGTAAGAGAAGTGATATGACCATTGAATGAGCACCAATTGTCCTCAAAAATAGGAAACCTAAGACTATAGTTTCTAAGAAAACTTAGTTCCGTAACCTGCAAATTTAGTCTCTTATATCCTCCAGAAGGAATTATTTATTGTGGGGAGAGAGAATAATCAGTAGCTTTATTTTAGGTTGTGGAGCCTATTTTCTGGAGAACGTAGTGTTAGTTTATACACTAAGAGTAGTACACTTTCCATAGTTTTCTCGCTGGGGTTCGAGGCCGGGCCTAGCCCCGAGCGGGGGTATGCCGTCGGTACATGCATGTCCCCGATTTTTTTTTTGGCCTTAAAAAATGCCCAATATATTAGGAAACGTATATTTTTGACATTTACACTAGGTTTATGGGACGGTTTTGGCCCATGGTTTTAATACCCAATAAAACTACTTAAGCAGTTGTCTACTTATATGGTTTTATGACAATATGGCAGATTATAATGTAACATTACAGAATGTGTTTTGAAAGTTCGGGTGTGAATTATGTAGAGTTTGTTAAGCATAACTCCAAACAGATCTGGGTATGATAGTGAGAGAGTGGTGGCTTGTAATAAAATCTGAGCAAGTGATTCTTGGTGGATGTAGCCCAAATTGGGTGAACCATGATCTCTTTGTGTTCTGTTATTTTATTTTGCACTTTCACTTGAGATCTGTAATATTTTCTGTATATTAGTTTCTACAGTTGTGATTATGTGAGGGATTATTCCGGATATTTTATCTCTTATTTCCTAACAAAATATCTACAGATTTCTCCTTCAGTTACATCAGGAAGAATATCAGGCCAAATAGGTTATACAAGAAGGGAATCTAGAAAAATAGATAGTTGGCTCAAATCCTCGGGTTCACAAAATCATGTAGAAATCCTTATAGATTTCTCAAGTATGGAACTAGGCAGCACGGTGTTTATTGTCTCCAAAGATGGACCATCAAATAGAGAGGCTCATGCACCATCACCTCCATGTGTCCAGCCTAGAATGGAACATCCCTCAATGGATTTAGTCAGGGCAGTCAAACACATTGGCTAACTAAAATGACTGGCAGACCACATTCCAATAGTTACCGCCCAAAACTAAATCTGTTTGATCCTATCTGAAAATCCCACAAAGCTTAGCTTCTCAACCTATGCTCATCCAATAACCACACATCATATTTGAAAACATACTATGTTCCTCAAAGGGACCAGAGTTGACTTAATGCCTTAACTGGACCCATAGTCAAGCCGACAGAAATAACCCTTTCACCAATGGTGCTATCCGAGTCACAATGTTCCTACAAGTGTACATTTGCACCTTACCCTTACCTGTTAGTGTGTTATTATTTATCCTTTTTTATTTACTTTTATTAGGATTTCTCTTGTGTTATCCCTACACTTTTTGGGTTAGCTTGCTTAGGTGTACTAGTTGTGTGGAGTTAGCTTACTAGTTGTGTTGAGTTAGCTTCTCAATTATGTGGAGTTAGCTTACTAGTCTTTTGGAGTTTACTTAACTACCAGTATCAATTAGTGGGAGTTCTTCACCACTGAATTTAGGTAGTAGTTGCACTTCCCTCCTCCTATATGTACATCTTTCTTATTGAATAATTCAAGTCATTCTATTGTAATGTATTGAGCATTATGGATTATGATGGATTTCCATATATGGTATTTTAGCTCTTCTTCTTTGTAAATCTAATGTGGTTTACTATTATCATCTAATATCATGGCTTGGAACAATATTCTTTTCATTCCTTTCATGGTATCAGAGCTATAGATGATGTAGACATCCATCTGTAAGTTTTTCTTTGCAAGCAAGAGTTTATTTTTTCATGTATTCGGATTTTGTTAGCACTTTTCTGCAGCATGCATTTTTATGCAAAACAGAGTGCGCCATTGGATTTGGAAGGTGCCAAAACCATAGAATTGACTGTAAACTTGACCATATTTTGAGATAGTCAAATCTGGGTGCATTCTTTTATCCATTGGATATAAGCATGTACCTTCGGATGCATTCTTTTACCCTCTGGGTATTTCAGTTTTGGATGCAGTCTTTTATCCACTTGACGTAGATCTGTACCCTTTGGGTGCATTCTTTTATCCATTGGATATAAGCATGTACCTTCCGATGCATTCTTTTACCCTCTGGGTATTTTAGTTTTGGATGCAGTCTTTTATCCACTGGACGCAGATCTTTACCCTATCTAAGGTGCATTCTTTTATCCATTGGATATAAGCGTGTACCTTTCGGATGCAGTCTTTTACCCTCTGGGTATTTCAGTTTTGGATGTAGTCTTTTATCCACTGGATGTAGATCTGTACCCTCTGGGTGCATTCTTTTATCCACTGGATATAAGGGTGTACCTTGATGCATTCTTTTACCCTCTGGATATTTTGGTTTTGGATGTAGTCTTTTATCCACTGGACGCAAATCTGTACCTGTACATGGAAAAGTGACACTTTTATCCATGGGAATCTACAGCGTGTACTCTTCCAGTTACCTGACCTCCCGAGGTCGTGCTTTTACAGCCGGTGGGAATGGAATATTCAGTTTTGGATGCAGACTTTTAGACTAGTTAGGCAATCTATGGTCCGACATCCACTAGTGGATATTTGTGAATCTTCAAAGAATGCCCTTCTACCCTCTGGTGTGATAGATCGTATTTTGGCAAGCCCCATGACTTTTATCGAAGGACTCCAATCAATATCGAGCTCTGGCGTGCATTCTTCTATGGGTTTGGAATACGTGAAATGACCCTGGGATAGTTTCGTGTATGTCTCCAGATAAGGTCATATGGTGGAGGTGGAAACAATTGACTCTAATTCTCTGGCCTAGTCCAGGGAATTCTCTAACAGCCGTTATATCTAGTAAGGACAAATTGTTGATGATGATGGGCAAAAAGTGGACTGGATTGGAATACTAGTGTCCCTTAGGGCAATGTTTATAATCCGATTGACTTATGGATTCGTTAGGCTGTGGGACTTGTGGGTCACAACTGAAACTCTTGGTTGTTGCGGTTCTGTTATGGTCATATACGAAATCAAGTCCTGATTCCTAAGTATCTGTAATCATATGCTTTCTTAGCTTCTATGTTTAGGACCAACAACTGCTGATTTTCCAGAAATCTCACAGGCATTCGAGCAACCTGGATCCTTAAACTAGTATCTGGGTCTATTGACAGAAGTCTACTGCGCCGGGCTGTGGGACCAAAGGATCACAACCAAAGGTTTGGAGAACCCTTCTAAGTCATGCACTAATGTTTGCCTAGGGTAATCTGTAGTTTGGACAATTTGACCAAAACTGTGTGGTTCGGTCGTCTTGATACAAACCCCGCTCAACTGAGAACTGATCAGTTGTAAATCTGTTGTTGAAATCAGCACAAAGACTTGTATTTGAGATTTTGGTCTATGTCAACTATTGCTGTGACGAGGTTTGGTTGAGGCACGAGTTGGCTCAAGTATGTAGAAGGTCCCAAATTTCATACAGTCCCATAAAAGTAAATCCAACTGTAATAAAGAAAACGCGAACTACATCGTGGAGTAAATCACGTGTCACATATGTAACTTCTAAATCAAAGGGTATTTTAGGTTTGACTTTATGAGAAGCCAAAAATTCAGTCCTATTTTAGGTATATCGGGGAGAAATAACAACTGAATAACAATTTACAAAACAGGCTAAAATAACCGAGTTAGTTCCAGGATAATTTTCACTGTGTTAACCCAATTTGTAGATTTAGGGCCTAAACAAAAGAAATACCTCATCTATCTGCAAGTCAAAATTTCAAAAGAAAGCCCGCCGAAAGGCAGAGGAGAGAGAATCATAGCGACCAATCAGAGCCTGCCACGTGTCGTCCAGGTGGCAATATCGGGAATAGATATTTCAAAAAACGTTAACTACCTGTTTTGTGCCCTAATATCTTCAGACTACCATATCTTTGATCCAGAGCTCGGATTTGCACGTTCTTTATATCAACGGAAAGGTGTATGAAATTCTCCCCTAGTATGATTCTTGGATCAATCTCGATGTTTGTGGTGCAGAAAAGCGTGGAGAGAGATCAACAGAAATCGATAGAAGGACGGCTCTGAGACTGATAAGTGGCCAGATAGCGACGTTTCAACAGCTTGTTTTAATGCTTAATGGGTCAGCATTTTCTTCAGCACATAAAGCGCCAGAAGTGAACATTTTGAGCGGCCAAATTTATGCAACTTTAATGAGTCTAAGCATTCTCTTCCAAATCGGTCAAAACAACAGGGGGTATGGGTTGGTAAGGTATCCCATGCCATTTAATGCATCTGCATTCAATGACTAAATGGCATGCAACGTCTTCCCACGTTTCTGTCTCCTAAAGGCTCGACCCAACAATGGAAAAAGCCAGATTTGGCTCAGAAAAAATATCAGGTTATTCATTCTTTTCTGCTCTGCCCTCCCTTCTTTTCTTCTCTAGGGTTGAAAAAAGTTCGAACCTCCTCCCTGCTCTGTAATGGCGTTTTTATTCCTTTTAAAAATGGAATGATGTTCTGTGCAAAGGAGCAACAAAACGTTGATGTTTTGTGATGCATCTGTCAAAATCCTTCCTCATTTTTGCTTGTGCTCTTCTTGCCTCTCTTCATTGCAGGTATTTGTGACATGTTTGAATGTTCATTGCAGGTTTGGACTGTGTTCATGGAGTTTTGGGACATTTTCTGTGTGAAATCTATCCTTGGGCCTGTGATGCAGATCCTTATTGCTCTCCGAGGGCTCTTTGTCCCATGGCAGTTTTGAATAGACCTGTATCAACATTCTCCTTCTCTGGTGTATCACCGTTTTAGTGTAGGCTTTTGCTGTTTTTCCCTTCTACTCTCTCTGGTGCATGTCTCCTTATCCATGATTATATTAGGATTAGATTACCTTGCCTGCATTCTGGAATACCCTCTGGAGGTATTTAGGTTTTGGATGCAGCCTTTTATTCCACTAGACTCAGTTTTACAAGTACCACTCTTGGAGAGTGCATTCATGTTGTATCACATTGGATGCCTGAGTGATCACCCCTGGAGAATGATTGACCCTCTGGACATTCCAGGGGTGCTTTGATTTTGCAACTTTTAACTTTGGTCACAAGCATGTATCATGTGGATGCACTCTTTTACCCTTTGGACATTTGGGTGTCACATGTACCTTTTAAAAAGTATCAGCATTAAAATATTATTTTAATAGCAAAACCTTGTAGAGCTCATAACTTTTGATCCGTAGCTATGATTAAGGTGATCTTTTTTTTGAAATTGTGTATTTTTTCGAGATCCACGCATTGGTGACCTTTGTATCCACATATTTCAAATAGTAAAAGGTTACTCATTATAATATTTACATGCACTCAATTATAAAGTGCCAAATTCGGGAGGGTGTTGTGATCACTTGTGGATGCATTTTTGGTTGAGCCATAATAACGACATCCTAAAATTTTGGGTATTGCATTCTTGTATCTATGGGTGTATACATTTATATCTCTCTTGTTTGTTGAGATATTTTGGATCTGTATTTTGAGACACTATTTTTTGGCATGTTGAAGTCTCTCTTGTGGGGGAGCTATTCTGGTGGAACCCAATGTTAGTTTGTCAGTGTTTGAGTAGTTGATTTTGGCAACTCATACAGATTTGTGGTATCAATCTACTCATTCTAGTATGGGAGGGTGTGGTGTTGATACTACCTTCTTCAGGTTTTGTGTCCTTGCCTTGTTACCTTGGATTTTCTTGGATCGTGACACTCTGGACACTCCTATTTATTTGGATTTCGTGTCCTTGCCTTGTTTTCTTGGTTGTTCTTGGATCATGGCACACCATATTTGTAGCAATTGATCAAATTATGTTTGGTGTTTATTTTACACTTTCGACATCACTCCATTGATAGTCTCCTTGTATGGAGCTATTCTAGTGAAGCCCAGTGTCAGTTGTTTTTGAGTTATATGATCGAGCAGTGGATTCAGACCATAGTGCACACCACACTTCTTCAGCATTGTATGATTTTTGGATTGAGATTCTTAGGATATCTTGCAGCAAAATTTTTCTCTCTACTTTATTATTACTGGTTTTGGGTACCTTGTGGTGTCCCATTTTTCCCAGTTATTGTACGTGGGTACCTCATCAGGCCTTGTTGTCGGGACCCACCTTCTTTTCCACTTCACCTAAGATTATGCTTACGAGGAGGGTGTATAGTGTAGGTTATTATTTATACCTACTTTATTTATTTATTGTATTAATTCTTACACTTTGTGTTACTCCCTACACTTATTTTGGGTTATTTAGTATTAGGTGTACTAGTTGTGTGGAGTATAGCTTCCTTAGTTGTGTTGAGTTAGTTTCTTGATCAGTTATGTGGAGTTAGCTTACTAGTCTTTTGGAGTTAACTTAACTACAGTATCAGTTAGTGGGAGTTCTTCACCATTGATTTAGGTTAGTTACACTTTCCCTCCTCCTATATGTACATCTTTCTTATTGAATAATTCAAGTCATCCTCATTGTATTTATTGAGCATAATATGGATTATGATTGGATTTCCATAATGGTTTTTAGCTCTTCTGCTGAATTGCAAATCTAATCATGGTGTTTATTATCATCTATCTTGCGAGCTTGGTACAATCTTCTTATCATTTCGTAAAAAGAACAGAAAATGGAGAATGTTTGAAGATTCATAGGGATGAATAGTGCCACATGAGAGATTATTTTCCCTTACCATTCATAGATCAAGTTTTGGACAACCTTGAAGGTATTTGAATAATTTTCCTGTGTGAGCTGGATTGTGATCTTTAGTGGGTATAATCAGATCAGAGTTACATGTTAGGATTCAGGACAAAACTTTTTACTTGTCCATGGGGTACCTTTACCTATATGGTATTGCCCTTTGGGTTATTAATGCTCCTAGACCCTTCCAATGAGTGTACAAGCAATTTTTGCAGACCTAACGAATCCTTGTGTAGAGGTGCTTCATGGATGACTTTACTTTGCATAAGATACATTTGATGATGCTTTGAAGAATTTAGACACTGTACTAACAAGATGTGAGCAACATCATTTGTCTCTTAGTCATGATAAATGCTTTGATGATGGTTATGAGGGGATTGTATTAGGAGATCACATTTCAAAATGCAGGAATTCAGGTTGACCAATGGTGACAAAATATAGGCGTTTTATCAAGGATTTTAGTAAAATTGTTGCCCTCATGTTTAGTTTACTTACTAAGGATTGTGAATTTTGTTGGGATATAATGTGCTCAACGAAGCTTTTGAAAAAATTACCAAGAAAAATTAATCACTGCCCCAGATATTAAGCAGGACCTAATTGGGAGAAACCTTTTCACATCCAAACATTCATGCAATCAAATAACCAATTGGTGCACTTTTTGGGACAGAAAGATGTAATTTTTAACGGAAAATGTATGCTATTTACTACCTTAGTTGCACCATCTTACTCCCACTGAAAGAAATTACACTACCACTGAAAAATGAATCCATCCACAATGATTCATGTAATTAACAAGTATTAGACATTATATTATAGGGTACAAAATACATGTACATACAGATCACTCAAAAATTAGATACTTAATGAACAAACCAGTGGTTGGAAGTAGCATAATTACTATGGTTATTGCTTTTCGAGAATTTGATATTACCAATGTGGATAATCCAGGAAAATCTAATGTGGTAGTTGATTTCTTTTCAAGATTGACCACTACAGGAGAGCAAGATCCAATTAAGGACAACTTTCTAGATGAACAATTGTTTGTTATTTCAGCTTATACACCATGGTTTGCTGATATGGAATTATCTTGCAACAAGGAAGTTTCCTCCTTTCACTAAGAAACATATGAAGAAGTTAATCAAAACCAGTGCAAAATTTAAATGGTTAAATGGAATGTTATTTAAATGTTCTTGCCAATAGCCTGGTTTTATCAGGTGTGTGAGAGAAGATCCAAAATATTTGACATACTCAGGGCATGTCATGAAGAACCAAGTGGAGGATAATTTTCAGTAAAAAGAACATACTCATGAGATACTTGGCACTGGCTATTATTGGCCATCTCTGTATAAATATGTGAAGAGACTATCAAGTGTTGTGATCTCTGTCTAGGATGAGATAACCAACCTTTACCAATGAAATACCTCTGCAACCTCAAGTAGTGATTGAACCATTTAAAATGTGGGGGATGGAATTTTTTGGTCCCTTTAGAATTCTCCTTCACAACGAAAGGAACACATTCTTGTATGTACTGATTATGTGACAAAAGAGGTGCAGGCTTTAACAAATGCCACTAGGGGGAAGTAATTGCTGATTTCCTTCGGCCAAAATTATGATGAAGTTTGGTGCACCAAGGAGTATAGTTTCATATCAGGGGTACAATTCATGTCTAATATTATCCAAGCCTTCACAATGTATTATCAGATCAATCATAGGAAATCATCCCCCTATCACCCACTCAAATGAGAAAAGGATTTGTAACAAACAGAGAATTGGAAAACATCCTGCTCATCTAAAACAGTTGAAGCAGGTAGAAGAGATTGAGAAAGATCTACCTCAAGGCTGTATGGGCTTAGAATACAACTTGGAAGACTTAACATCCCTTTTCACCATATGACTTAGTATATGGGAAAAATCCCCTCTTACCTATTTAATTTGAATTACACATTGAGGACAACAACTAAAATTTTTATTGAGTTGGATGCAACACAAAAGGAAAGAATTCTTCAACTCAATGAATTAGATGAGTTGAGAATGGAAGCACTTCTACATACAAAGATAATCCAAGATCAAAGGAAGTAGTGGCTTGACACACTATTCAAGAAAAGACTTATTCAAGGTAGGAATTGAGCATTACTATTTGATTCTAAGTACCAGAAATTCAAAGGCAAGTTGAGAACCAGATGGTTAGGACCCTATCAGATTGAGTAGTTTTGACAACGAATTTATCAACCACTTCCCATTGATGGTCAGCAAAAGGACACTTTTGGTCAATGGACATAGGCTAAAACTTTATAGGAAGCCTCTTATATTAGTGGATGCAATTCTTGTCAGATTGAAGCATACAGGTATAATTTGATTATGGAAGAACCCAGTTCTTCTAAAATGATCAAATAATCAAATGCATGGATCCAAAATAAAGGGAAGAGAATGAAAACTAGCAAATGGTTTCTCTTCCAAATTCAAAAGAATAAAAAGGGAAGGAATGAAAACCAGAAAATGACGTTCTCTTCCAAAAAAAATATTCTCAGAGATCAATTACACCAACAATGGCGGTTTTTCTCCTCCAATGGCTCGTAAAATTAAAAAAATTGTTTAAATTCCAACTATGCTTTTCTAACCATTGTTTTCTTTTTTCACTTCTAGGAATGATGAGTCATAAAGATGGAGGGATTAGATCATCAAGGATGGTAATTATGTCTTGAAATTATTAAAGGTTATCTTTAAAAATTTCGCATAGAAATTATATTTGACTTAAAATGTCGGTAGGATAAGTCTTTATTGCACATTATGATTAAAAGAAATTTAATCATGAGGATGATGTTGAAAGGAACGATAAGAAGATTGTTCCAAGCCACAATCTCAGATGATAATAACACACCACATTAGATTTGCAAAGCAGAAGAGCTAAAATACCATATATGGAAATCCATCATAATCCATAATGCTCAATACATTACAATAGAATGACTTGAATTATTCAATAAGAAAGATGTACATATAGGAGGAGGGAAGTGCAACTACTACCTAAATCAGTGGTGAAGAACTCCCACTAACTGATACTAGTAGTTAAGTTAACTCCAAAGACTAGTAAGTTAACTCCACATAACTGAGAAGCTAACTCAACACAACTAGTAAGCTAACTCCACACAACTAGTACACCTAAGCAAGCTAACCCAACAAGTGTAGGGCTAACACAAGTGTAAGAATTATCCTAATAAATAAATAAAAGGATAAATAATAACCTACACTAACACCCTCCCGTAAGCATAGCTTAGGTGGGTGGAAAAGAAGGTGGGTCCTGGCAACAAGGCCTGATGAGGTACCCACATACAACAATTGGGAAAAATGGACACCGTAAGGTACCCAAAACTAGTAATAACAAAGTAGAGAGCAAAATCCCACTACAAGATATCCTCAGAAGCTCGGCTCCAAAAACTCATACAATGCTGAAGAAGTGTGGTGCGCACTATGGTCTGAATCCACTGCTCGATCATATAACTCAAAAACAACTGACACTGGGCTTCACCAGAATAGCTCCATGCAAGGAGACTGTCAATGGAGTGATGTCAAAAGTGAAAAAAAAACACCAAACATAATTTGATCAACTGCTACAAATAGGTGTGCCACGATCCAAGAACAACCAAGGCAACAAGGCAGACACAAGATCCAAATAAATAGGAGTGCCACGATCCAAGAAAAGCCAAGGTAACAAGGTAAGGACACGAAACCCGAAGAAGCAGTATCAACACCACACCCTCCCATACTACTGAATGAGTAGAGTGATACCACAAATCTGTATGAGTTTCCAAAATCAACTACTCGAACACTGACAAACTAACACTGGGCTCCACCAGAATAGCTCCCCCACAAGAGAGACTATCAACATGCCAAAAAAAGTGTCGAAAATACAGATCCAAAATATCTCAACAAACAAGAGAGATATAAATGTATACACCCATAGATACAAGAATGCAATACCCAAAATTTTAGGATGTCGGGCTCAACCGAAATTGCATCCACAAGTGATCACAACACCCTCCCGAATTTGGCACTTTATAATTGAGTGCATGTAAATATTACAATGAGTAACAATACCTTTTACATTTGAAATATGTTTATAAAAATGTCACCAATGCGTAGATCTTGAAAAAATACACAATTTCAAAAAAAAAATCACCTTAATCTGAGCTACAGATCAAAAGTTATGAGCTCTAGAAGGTTTTGCTATTAAAATAATATTTTAATGCTGATCTTTTTTTAAAAGGTACACGTGACACCCAAATGTCCAAAGGGTAAAAGAGTGCATCCACACGATACATGCTTGCGACCAAAGGATAAAATCCTGCACCCAAAACCTAAAATGTCCAGAGGGTAAATCATTGCATCTAGAGGGTACACGCTTATATCCAATGGATAAAAGAATGCACCCAGAGGGTACAGATCTGCGTCCAGTGGATAAAAGACTGCATCCAAAACCAAAATACCCAGAGGGTAAAAGAATGCATCCGGAAGGTACACACTTATATCCAATGGATAAAAGAATGCACCCATAGGGTACAGATCTGCGTCTAGTGGATAAAAGACTACATCCAAAACCGAAATACTCAGAGGGTAAAAGAATGCATCTGGAAGGTACATGCTTATATCCAATGGATAAAAGAATGCACCCAGATTTGACTGTCTCAAAACATGGTCGAGTTTACAGTAAAAAATTCTAGGGTTTTGGCACCTTCCAAATCCAATTCCACACTCCTAGGGTTTTGCATAAAAATACATGTCGTACACAAAATTGATAACAAATTTCAATATACATGAAAAAAATAAACCCTTGCTTGCAAAGAAAAACTTACTGGATGTCTACATCATCTATGGCTCTGATACCATGAAAGGAACGATAAGAATATTGTTCCAAGCTGTGATCTCAGATGATAATAGCACACCACATTAGATTTGCAAAGCAGAAGAGCTAAAATACCATATATGGAAATCCATCATAATCCATAATGCTCAATACATTACAATAGAATGACTTGAATTATTCAATAAGAAAGATGTACATATAGGAGGAGGGAAGTGTAACTACTACCTAAATCAGTGGTGAAGAACTCCCACTAACTGATACTGGTAGTTAAGTTAACTCCATAAGACTAGTAAGCTAACTCCACATAACGGAGAAGCTAACTCACCACAACTAGTAAGCTAACTCCACACAACTAATACACCTAAGCAAGCTAACCCAACAAGTGTAGGGCTAACACAAGTGCAAGAATTATCCTAATAAATAAATAAAAGGATAAATAGTAACCTACACTAATAGATGTTAGTGAAACAAAAAGTGGCGGCGTATTTATAATTAGCTATCATTTGGACGAAATAAATGAATTTGAGAAGTAGTTGCAGAAGAACTTCAAGGAAGAAATAAAATAATTGTATTTGAATTTCACAGCTAAACACAACAGTTCTGCTGCTAAACAGAGAAGTTCTGTAACTAAAACACAATAGTTTCGTAGTTAAATCTAGTAGTTCTGTAGCTAATTCTGAATTTGAAGAAAGAAGAATTTGAATTGTCTTATTTGACCATGGGGATTAAAAATAAGTCAGAACCAGAGGATGATACACAACTTCTTGCAGGTGGAGAAGTGGCAGCCATTTTTGGATGAGCAGGGTGACTGGAGTTCCTGAAAAATTTCTCGAGGTACACTGACGAATTAGTAAGGAAATTCATTGTAAATTTAGAAGAATCCATAACTAAAGTTAAAATCATTGTAATTCCTTTTACTGTCAATACAATGAGCAATGTGTCTAGAATACCAATTTTGCATGTCCCAAATCCTATCAAGGGAACCCTTAAAGATCTAGTGGAAACCTTGATACAAGAAGGGGAATCTAAACCCCAATATATTTATAACACCAAGAAAATCATCAAGGGGGTCAGAAGATTCAGCTTGCCCAAACCCTTTGGCAGGGTAGCATTTTAGGTAGTTAAGTATTTAACTTGTGATGGTCAATTTGGAACCGTGGGGAGAGAGGTCCGTAAGATGCTAATACATCTTAGGTATGGGAATTCAAAACAAGAATATATAGTAAATCTTCCAGTATTCCTCTTTGACTCCATCCAAACAATGGCTAAGAGGTATTCATGGGGAGTTGGAACAATCAAACATCATGTGTTAATCCATTTGGTATTCCAGCACCATTTTCTTTCAAAGAAAAATGAGGAAGAAATATGGGAAAATTTTCTTAACAAGTTTAAGAAAAACCCTGATATTATTAGGAGGGGAATACCAACCCCTTTTTCTCCTAGAAGTAATTTAGAGATTGATGCCCCCACAGAGGAAAAGAAGGAAATAGGTGGGGGTAATGTACCAAAAATAAGGATATCTGGAAGAAGTATTAAAGCTACAGAACCTACTGTGCCATTAAAAGAAACTCCTTCCTCTAAAACAGTACCAGGAGAACTAATATTTATCTTGTATAGTGACAGTTCACCTAAGCTAGAGCATGAAGTGAAAGTCAAAAGAAGCTTTAGGAGGAAATCCATTTCCGGACATTTTGAAGCTCCTTAAATAAGAAGAGTTCATAAGAGGTCTAGGGAAATTCCACAGGAGATGGAAGAATATGATGGGTTGGAAAAAGAAGTTGCTGATATTTTGGGTAGCATGGCCATGAATCCTCTTGGACCAAGCCAAACTGAGATGGAGAAAGAATATGAAAGATTTTAAGAATAGGGTTTTCAAGAGTTGGGTGAATCAACAACACTGTCACATGAAGAAGAGGAATTGACATCTTGGAAATGGAAAGGGAAATCCCCTTTGATGGAAGAGGAATTCTCATTCCCCAAGGAGCTTTCAGAAAAAGAGGAGAAACAACAAGTTAGACAGGCTCTGTTTTTTTCCAGAGTAGAACTCATCATCAGAGAGAAGGACGAGGAATTAAACTTCCTCAAACTCAAATTAGAATAGAGGGAAATGCTCATTGAGAAACTAACAAATCAACTCACAGATGGGACTGAAGAATTGACAATGGTCAAACAACAGATGATGGAAAAAGAAGAAGAATGCCAATTTTCAAGAAGACCAAGTGCTATGTCAACAATATCTACACAGACTGAACTAACTTACAGGCCACTCAAGCAGTTGTGGGATGATACTTGCAGGGAACTTAATAAATTTAAAACATCAAATGAGGACCTGAGAAGCAAGATGGAAGAAGAGAATAAAGCAAGGAAGGAATGGGAAGAAAAATTCTACAAAGAGGAAGAAGACAAATTTAAATGTCTTGTAAAAATATAAATGGTTTGCATAATGCGTGAAAAGTTACTCACATGCAGGAGACCTTCACCTGTATACAATGTCTTTCTAGAAGAACAATTTATTTGCTAGCAGCCGTCAAGAATTGCATGTGGCCTTCCACATGAAATAAAAGATGAATCAAAGTTCATGACAACCTATTCCTCATCCAGTGCAGAGCAGAAAAATATTCTCTGCGAATTCTATCTCTAAAATCTTATGCTAGAAAAGAACATAGGCTTCATGATCAATTTGTATGTAGGGGAAAGCCAGCTGAATGAATTTGTTTATGTTCTTCAAAATCAGGTTGCATGGAAAGAAAGGGACTCTGATCATCTATTAAAAGCTAGTTCATCTAGTCTCTGCATGAGGGTTCACTACGGTAAACTATCTGCCTTTGTTATACATTTAAGATCCCATGCCTTTGATATTCGGTTCAAGGCACATTATCTGGTCAATTTACAAAAAAATATTGATGCCTTCACCTCTTATGAGGAGGAAAACTTTGAAGATATTTATGATGGATGTTTTAAAATATGGGAGTTTCTCATAGTTGCATTGAGAAGAAGAGAAGTGATATCTCCCACAAACTTAATATGGAGCCTAGAAAGAGCTAAATCCTTGTCTACACTAATCCCTCAGGTTAATGAAAAATGTAGGGGCATATGGATGGGAATGAGAACAAGGCCTCCTCTCCTTCTCACCCCCATGTCATCATGGCAAAACAAGGAGCCTCAAGATCCCACTCAAATTGAGGAATGACAGAGGAAAGTAGAAGCAGGATCAGGGTATAGTACTTTTGAACTAAAACATAGGGATATTCAGTTTCAGCTATTTGACCTGAGTAGTCAATTGGAATGCAGAATCCACAACCCAAAATTTGAAGAGTAAAGTTTGTAAGGGGACTTACAAACAAGTAAGTATGGGGGAGATGATAAGGCCAAATTATGTCTTGTTAATGTGCAATAAATGATCTTATTTTAGTCTCATTTTTATCAAGTTTGACTGCATTTTGTGACTTTTTTTTTATCTAGTATAAGTTAGGATGTAATTGTTCCATCTTTTGTTGATTTATTTATAACATCTAAAAACTATGTAATTCCTAACAAAGTGTGTGGAAATTCAGTTTTTGTAATAAAAAAGGTCACAATCAGTCAAGAGAATGAAGTATGAAGGAATCAACATGTTTTTGGGAGCATTGGATTCAATACGTCTTAGTTCCGGAACCTTCAGACTTAGTTCTGGAACTCCATCACATAGTTTATGAGCTCTATCACTCAGTTTCGAAACTTTTGGACTTAGTTTCAGAACTCCTACGTTTAACTCTGGAACTTTGACGATTAGATCTAGAATAGTCCCCTTTAGTTCCAAAACTTCTCCAAACTTCCGGAACCAATGGGAATCTGTTTATTTTGATGACATCCAATGATAAAGCAATTAATGAGCCTTTCAATCAAGAGCAGATCATAAGATTTCTAATTTTTCAAACTCGAAGATCCAAGGATAACTTATCAGACAACTGTATGTCCAGCAAGGTTCCAAATTTAGCATCTATTTTGGGCATTATTCGGTTCCATTTGAATCGATAGAACAACTATGACCGTAAATGCATTTTTGAATGAAATATATATATAAAGACATGTAGATAGATTGAATAGATATACATCCAGATACATAGAGAGATATATAGATATAGAGAGATACAATAAGTTTTTGTAAGACAACATTTCAACAGTAAAATAGCCACTTCGTTTTGAGAGAATATTACTTTTTCAAATCTTGATTCAAGGTGGAGCAAGGGCCCACTCCTCCAAGAACCAAGATCCTCATTTTATTGGTATTTATATTTCTAAAGCAAATAGTGTAGATCTGTTAATTCTATAAATGCTTTTGATTCTTTAAGTTGAACTCTGTTGTATACTTGTCCCTGCAGGTGTTATAGACTAGATTTTTATTCCTTGCAAGCTTTTTCACATCATTTTCAACTGTGTGTTTATTTCCAAGTAAAGTGTGTTTACTTCTGTATTGTGTGTTTATTTCAAGCAATCTATTTACTTCTATATGTGTGTTTATTTTCAACAATTTATTCCATCAATGAGTGTTTATTTTAGCAAGTTTCTTGTAGCATAGATATAATAAGGCTTTGGTCATGGAATCCTAAGGACATCGTAAAAACCCCTAGAAAATAAAATAACAAATACCTATAGTTAATTACTAAATTACTAGGATTCTTCTCATTGCATATAGCTTTAGACACACCCCTGGTTTGAATATGACATCAACTACAAGTTGATTAAATGAAGGGAATAACAACACACATCAGTTGATTTGACAATATGGTGGGACTGTGTCGTAGAGGAGACTGGAAAAATAAGAAGCATGCATGACTGTGCAGGAGTGCCGAAAAGGATGGAGTTAGAGGGTCTAACTGGACTGGAGCGCTTGGAGGAGGACTGGATCACTTACAGATGCTCTGGTCTATAGTCTGGGCACTCTAATCTACGTAAAAGCTCTGAATCTGATCTTCACAGGACCGAAAGGTAATCTGGAATATTTTCTTCCTGTAACATAAATTTCGTTATCTCGTGTCGAATGTCACCAATAACGCAAAATGGAAGAAAGACCTACAAGACCCCAAAACAAACATCAATCCCTAAAAAAAGAAAAATGTAGATGAAGGGGTCGGACTACTGTCAGCTGTCACAATGGTGGACTTATTATCTGAGCATTGCACTACATCTCAGACCCAATGTAGTTTTATGTGCAAGTTTGTGTGAACATGCCCTAGGTTGCTCTTGTGTTAGTCACACTTTGTGAAGTAGCGAATAATAATTACATGTATATAATGTAATAGAATGTGTGCATTGAATATAATAGAATCCCTCCCCCTTATGAAGTGTGATGCAGATGTCCTAGCCTTATACCTTGATGATGGAGCTATGTGGATGCAAGTGATCTCCAATGCAATAGATGAAATGCAACTCTAGATGGAGTGATAGTAGTAAGTGATGTTAGGTCCCTCATTACAGTCTCATAACTTTATATTTATAGGGTCCTCTTGGTCTAATTTTGTAATTAACCCCAAAAATGCTGACCAAAAGAAAGATAAAGATGTCAAATGGATAGAAAGAGCCCACAAAGAGGCGATCAAGCTCTAGAAGGATCGGGGCGCCCATGGTGGGACCACGACGCCTATGGGTGCCCCAGTACTAATCTAGGCACCCCAGAGAAGGCTAAAATAACGTGGGATAACAAGATATGACTGGGCATATGTGTGCAAGAGGTTTGTAATGATGAAATAAAATAAAATAAAGTGGTCAAAAGATAGGGGTTAATTAGTAATTTTTTCCCTCAAGAACCTTCTAAATAGTAGTATGAGACCGAGATAAATGAATGTCTAAAGTGCATGATTTTGTGACTACAAATTTCAGTGAATTGGATCCTAAACCTATGAAACTTCCCAAAATATTCCAAAATATGTTCCTCGATGTTTTGGACTCCTGGATACTCCTCCATGATGAATATGAGTCTTTGGAATTGTTTCGGTGATGGTGCACTTCTCTTAGAAAGGTTGGTAAAATCCCTTTCTAAGCTTGCTTGAAAACCCACCTTGAGAAATATTGCTCCAAATTAACTTGAATGATTTTGATTTTTCCTAAATCACCTGGGGGTTTGATGAAATTCACAAATGGACCATTGAAGTACAAGTATGGACTTGACATTGAGATGTAGGTTGATCTGGGGGGTGTATGGAAATGAATGACATGGAAAATTTTGACCCTAGGGTATGGTTGTCCTAGTTTTAGGTGAATTTTTCCCATACTAAAACATAGGACGGTTTAATTAGCACTAGCTTGGGGACACATTATGGATTGAGCACAATGAGTACATGACGTGAGAAATCCCAAAATATCAACTTCTAGATTTGACCAGTGCCTTATCCATTGGGCTACATAGGTTCATTCAAAAAGATAACTAGAAGGAGCACACACACAAAAAAGGAAAGATAAACAACATATGGAAATGAAAAAAAAAAACACAATAGGAGAGGGAAAAACACACATAAAAATCACCTATGGTACAATGCGGGGGACAACCCACTTTCATTGCTGGTATAATTTGAGATATTTCCTGTTGTGGGGCAACTGCAATGGTGTTCCATCTAGATATGATAAATATAAAGAAATTTCTCCACATGGTTCACGTATCTGGAATGGCCTGAACCACGATGAGTTAAACTTGCTATGGCTACCCTTTGGCTCTCTTCGCTTGTCCCAGAGTAGGAAAAGATATTTGAATTTGAAATCTCAAGCCTTTTCCTTGTTATCAAACAATTTCTTCACCTTCAGCTAATGAGCCTTGATTCTATCCACTACTTTACATCTATCTTCTTCGATTTTCTCAAGGAATAGAATCCTTTTATCAATTACATCATGGTACTTCCCATCGTCAACTACTTGAAGTAACTTCAATGCTGGTATTTCTAAAGTCAGTGAAATCTCTGCCTCTATCCCATAGAGCAATTGGAATGGAGACATGCCCATAGACTTCTTCGGTATTATCCTCTTTGACTATAATGCATCATATAACTTCTTTTTATAGTCCCTTTGATTGTCTTCTACCAACTTGTGGATAACGGTCACATTTTTTTGTTACTTGACTCTTCTTGACCATTCCCTTGCAAGTGATAATTAGATGTGTGCGAAAGTGAGATTCAATACTCGTAGCATAACTTGGTTAGATCTCTTAAAGAGAAACATGTGTCGTCATCCACCATGATCTTTTGATGAAACTGCAGACTGTTTTGGTGTTAGCTTTCTTATTTGGAATGGCCTCCACCCATTTCGTGATATAATCCATCGCTGCAAGAATGTAGGAGTGACCTGCACTTAAGTGAGGATTCAGAACTCTAATGAAGTGTAGACCCCAATGTTGGATTGGTTCTTCAATTGTCACTGGCTTAAGGGGGAGCCCAACAAGTTATGGTCTTCCAACGAAATGATGACATGCTTCACACTTGGATATCCATTCCCGAGCATTTGCAAATAGGCTTGGCCAATAATACCTACCACAAAGGATTTTGTGAGTTGTAACCATTGTTGAGAAGTGTCCTCTACAGGATTGATCATGGTACGCTTTCAAAATCTAGTTTTTTTGTGCTTTGTCCACACACTTGAGAAAACAACCATCAAATTCCCTCTTATAGAGAACATTGTTCCAAATGACATACTTGGTTGCCATCAACTTGAGAGTCCTTTGTTGCTTATAATCTAGATTGGGGAGGGCACTCATTGTAGGTCAAGAAGTAAGCAATATCGACATACCATTCATTCATCATGCTTACTAAAAGAACCTTAAGCATGTCTTTGAACATTTATGGCACAATCATTCCTTTCCTCCATGTTGAGCCTCAAGAGCCTCATCTTCAACTATTAATTTTCATAAACAATTTCCCCTTACCAAATTAGAAGGCTTAATCTCCAAATCATACTCCTGGATTCTTGCTACCCAATTGTCTCTTTTTGATCCTAGGTCTTGCTATGTGAGAATGGATTTGATCTCCGATCTAGGTACCATGACTATGGTGTGAGAATTGAAGATGTAGAATCAAAATATCTTTACTTCCTTGACCATCAAATAAACATGCTTCTCTAATTGATTATACTTCAATTCATGATTCTTTAGTGGTGAACTCATAAAGGCAATAAGGGCTTCAACACATTCCCTATTATTTTGCACTAAGATGGATGATATTGTATGTTCTAAAGCATATAAATGTAGGATGAAGTCCTTATCAAAATCAGGTTACACAAAAGTGGGGGACCTTGTTATTGCTTATTTTATTGCATTGAACGCCATCTTTCCTTATTTGTTCCACTTGAAATTGGCATGTGGCTTCATCATAACTATTATATGTTTAGTCAACTCGGAAAAGTAAAGAACAAAGCACCGCAATAAACTGACCTTACCAAAGATGGAATGCACCCCCTTTTTACTTGTAGGAAATGACAACTCTTGAATAGCTTTTATTTTTTCAGGGTAAATTTTTTCTCCATCCTTGTTCACTATATGTCCAAGGAGTTTACCTTCAGTGACCCCAAAAATGCACTTCTTTGGGTTTACATATATGTCATGCTTTCTACACCTCATAATTACCTGCTCCAAATGGTGAAGATGTTATTCTCTCTTCTTCAAGAAGATTTTTTGGTCATCCAAATATATCACATTGCAGTGCTTCAAATATTTAAAATCCAAATCCATTACTCTCTGGAAAGTTTTCCCCACATTGATTAGGCCGAAAGGTATCATGTTGTAGGGAAAAGTGCCCCAGGGAATGGTGTAGGATGTTTTATGTATATCCTCCTCTGTAACTTCCATTTGGTTGTATCATGAGAAGCCATCAAGTAATGAGAGCAACTTGGACACTGCAACAACTTTCAAGATGTGTTCCATGAATGAGAGCAGATAATTATCTTTCAAGGAGGCTCGATTCAGGTTACGAGAGTCTACATAGATCCTTATCTCTCTGTTCTTCTTTCATACCAGAATGATGTTTGTTACCCATGTAGAATGGTGGATAAGGAAAATGATTCCTAAATTAAGCATATTATACACCCCCTCCTTGATTATGTCAGCAAATTTTGGATTTTAGGGCCTTTGGTTTTTTCCTGAAAAGATTTACTTCTGATTTCAAGGGGATGGAGTGATGAATTCTTTCAGTTAGAAATATTTGAGCTCGTTATACCTCTTCAAGAGTGGGACAGATCTCATTTTCTCCTTGGGTGAGAAACATTTTTTCGATTTTTATCATTTTGGAATGATCTGGAGTTTGATTATTATCTTTTTAGAACTTGGAAGTGCACCTTGACAATTCCTTTTCTCTATCTTTGATGAAACGATTGTGATTTTTAAACAGATATTCAAGCAACACTAGGCCTCTACGAATAATCCAAGATAGCTAAATACATCTTCAAGAGTGGGACAAATCTCCTTTTCTCCTCGGGTGAAAAACATTTTCTGATTTTTATCATTTTGGGATGATCTGGAGTTTGATTATCATCTTTTTAGAACTTGGCAGTGCACCTTGACAATTCCTTTGCTCTATCTTTGATGAAACGATTGTGATTGTTAAACAGATATTCAAGCAACACTAGGCCTCTAGGAATCTTTTTCCCTTTTAGCTTGACCACCCCTTCTAAATCTACACCTTCAATTCCTTCCTTATCTTCTTCTACCATTGATTCCCTATGTGGGCTCTCACTTCCTTCATAAAAGGGACTACTAAAATTGTCCTTTTTCTCTAGGAAGGCAAGGAGTTGATTATTCATTAAAGGCCTGCCAATGATTTACATTTTTGGGTAAACTTATCATGAAAACCATTTCCACTCTCACTTTTTCTTTATCAAAAGATGGGTGCGGAGTTACCAGAGAGGCTTAAAAGGAGACAGAGTCAGATCTCTCATTCTACTCTTGGGTGAAAAATTGGATGGAGAAAGCATTGAATAATTTAATGCAATCACATACTCTATTTCTATAATGTTGCAGTCTCGGGTTCTTAACTTGGTATTGGTCTCTTACTTGCTTCACTATCACTTCCACGTCTCCAAGACACTTGAGTTTCTTGACACCAATTTTCTCTGCGACATCCATCCCCAAGAGAAGATGTTCATAGTTGCAGTGTTGTTAGTGTTTTCAAATTGTAGCTTATAAGAAATTGGAAAAGATTCACCTAAGGGTGAAGTTAGAACTACGCTGGCTCTAGACCCTATGCTTGAGTGGCTTCCATAAAAATCCATGGGAAAAATATGATATTCTTCCTCTTCAGTGAGGAAGGGAAGATTTTCATCTCTCTTTGATGTGATAAAATAATTTCCCATCCCGCCATCTTGGAATAATTTTTTTTCCCTTGGATCATTTGGCTTTTACACCATGTATTTCATCTTACACATTGGAAACAGTTTCTTCATCTTCCCCTCACTAGTATGGTCACAAAAGACCAATCCGTTTTAATTTCACCACCCAAATCTCTATAGAAGATTCTGCTTAAAAGCATACCGAAAGAATATGGAATGTCAACCACCAAGATTGTGAGCAATACTTTATTCTCTAGGAAATCGGCCAAGGCGACTTGTGCATATTTGATTCTACTACTAATGACACTTCTTTAGATTACATTTAATAGCAATAACCACTTGCATGAGTTAAGGTAAGTCCTAGGGCGTTGGCTACTTTGATGGGTATAATGTTGTAAGAGGCTCTGGAGTCTATGATATAGTTATTTAGTTGGTATCCTTTGACTAAGATGGATAGATAGAAAGGCTCTACTTTTTTGGTATTTGATGCGCTGAGTGCCATCATATTATGAGAAGAATGTGTGGATGGTATGGGTAATAGGACTTTAAAATTTGAGTTTATCGGTTTAGAACTATCACCTCAGATGACATCAACAAACCTATCAAATTGGGCCGAGTGTGTTTACAAATATTCAAGCTTTGTGATTTGAACCTTGGCCTTATTTACATGTTCCACACAATCAAATGGGATAATAGTCAGTGGACTTGATGTTCCAAGGATAACATAGGCTTTGCACGGTGAGGGTGTTGTTGCCTTGGGAGTTTGAGTTTCTTTAGTAGGCGATGTGGTAGGTTTATAAGGAGAGGGAGAGGTAGGATTTTCCTAGGCTTTGGAGGATTTTATAGGAGTGACACTGGGGGAAGGATTGTTCTTAGAATTTTTAGAACTAGAAGAGGAAGTAAAGGACTTACTTGTTATGATAGTAGGCTTCTTGCTTGTTAGTGGATCTAGTTTCTCTTTGGCTGAATTCATCGATGGTGGGAGTGATGACCCTCTACAGATGATTTTTTTGTGTGGAATTTCCACTGAAGGGCCATTTTTTTATTCTTTTCCACATCTTTTGAAGATGGAGCTAATTTCTTGTACTGAGCTCGAGTGAAAACAACACATGAGAAACTTAGTTCTAACTTGTCATCCTCATCTTAGCTTGCTGAGACATATTCAATGAGACCATTTTGTGTATCACGATTAACCTCTTGAATTTCAAGAATATTTCCATCATCATTTTCTTCCTCTTCTGGTTCTTCCACCTCTTCCTCTTCTTCAGGATATTCAGTGTCACATGTTGCATTAACTAGGGGTGCTTCAAGAGCGAGCCTACGAAGAGGCAGAGTTATTATTTTCCTATTTGGAGGATTGGGCTTCCTTGGTGCATTCCTTATGGTGATATGAGAGAGTTACTTTTTCAAAGAAATCATATCATTAGCCATATTTTGGATCATTGAATCAGTGGGAGTTAAGCCCAATATTTGACCCTTCTACTTTCCATTGGGATTCTTTACTTTCATAGATAGGATCAAATCATCTTCCGTCTTGACGGCATAGTCCTGTGCTTCTTTTAAATCTCTTGGTTGGGATCTTTTAAGGAAGAATCCAAATTCAGGTTGTAGGGAACTAATAAAGAATCTCTTCAAGTTGTTATCTAGCATCTTCAGGGATACTTCTGATCAGTCAATCGTATTTGGTGATGAAGTCTCTCATGTATTCCACAGACTCCTTTATCTGCACTGGTTGCACCAAGAGATCTTGGAAGTCTTATGTAGATTTAAATCTAGCTTCAAATTTGGTCTTTATATCTTCCCAACAAGTGATAGACCTTGCCGGTAAGAGATTAAACCATTCGGGTGCCTTTTCTTGTAAATACTCCATGAACAATCTAATAGATACGTCTTCATGTTTGACTCCCAACACACCACATGTGGTGATGAAATCTGCTACATGCTCTTCAGGGAGTTGGGAACCATCTCCTCTTAACTTAGGAAATCATTTCCTTGAGCCTCGTGGTAGCTCATGGAGTGGTTACGAAAGTGCAAGTGGGTTAGTATTCCTACCCCATGGTACAATTAGTCTGGGTGCATCTTGATCTGCTATTTCTTCCTCATATTTGTTTTCAAATATTGCTTTGGCTATGGATCTAGTGTTGGATCTCACTTGAGATATTTTAATCTCTTCAATATTAGATCTTACTTTTGCTTCAACTTCAATCCTTGCTAGGGCTTCCTCTTCAGTTTCCATATCAGTGAAGTCTTCAAGATTTTTGTTTATATACAAAAACTCAATGTCTAATGGATTAACAAGAATTAAACTTGCGGTGGGAGTAGTTTCTAGATGAAGGGGAGACCTTGAATTTCTAATTAATTCCTACCTTCACTGAAGTTCTTCAAAAATTGGGTCGGTTTGTCCTCCTTTGTTTTGTGACGGAGTATATCTTCTATCCACCAGCTTGTTAAACTATGCTCTTCTTTGTGGTGCTTGAATATGTTTTGCTCTTTCCAATTCAACAACACATTCTTCTTCAAGATCCAACACTCTTATGGCAATAAAGTACTATGTGAAACTTTGCCTATTATTCCAGATAACCTCTCTCAAATCTTAAGTAATATCCTCTTGAATGTGGAAAAGTAACTCGGGTATTTTTTTAGATAAGATAACTATTTGGTTTTAGAAGGGGACTAAAAAACCCACAGTACAAAGAGAAACTATCAAACATTAAAGGCGTATAAATAACCCACTATAGAAGCAAGGAATCCCAAAAAATCCAAAATGTCTTGACCAAACCCATGAGCCCAAAAATGGGAAAGGAAAATACCTCCATCACATAAAACCATATAAACTATAAGAGCCTAAGACCACTTGGGAAAACCACAGATTAACTAGTCGAAAAAAAGTATACTAAAGTTTCCTTTTCATATTACCCTTGGTCCTAGAGCTTGGGCCATGATTACGACTCTTGTTCTGCTTAGGGTACTAGGTCTACTCCATCTTGTCACCTTTGTTGCCATCCATGTCCTCTACCTCCAACACGTTACTATGGGCCTGCTTCAAACCATTTCTAAACCTCTCCATACTTACAATCTGGTCTTAAAGGATCAAGATTTTGTTCTCTTACATGATGAAGTCAGCTTTGATCCCATTAATGCACTTCTCTTATATGGTTGTCTTGACTTACCATTCCCTCTTGTCCTCAACTAGGTGTTTGGTGACATTCAACAGGGTACCAATGGCCATTTCAATTTTTGTGATTTTAGAATTTTTGTTGGGTTCTTTGACTAGTTCCTCGATAACCTCCTTCCTTTTTGAAGCTTCACCTTGTTTCAAGTCCGATAGATATTTCACAACAACATCCTCATTGCTAACCTTCACTTGCTTCATCTTCCTCTTTCGTAACCTATTGGCCAGGGTTTCATTATCTGAGGCATTGGGTTGAGGGATAGGAGCTAAAGAGGGTGTGCCTTTCTGAAATAGTAAGAGAATTAACTCATGGTGGAGAGGAGAATCCACCCTCTCCTCTTTATAATCATTAACCGACACAGATAGAGACCTTAGAAGGAAAAAAGCTAGACTCATCTCCTAGTTACATCTAAAAAAATTTAGAATAGATAAGTGATGGGTGAAGATCTTCTTGAACTTGCCTTAAAGTGTGAGATATCTCATGATAACCTTGCATACATCAGCCCAGCGCTCTGACAGACAAGATCTTGGAATGCCATCCTCAAACTAGATCACCCTTTCATCCAGACTGAAGAAAATCGAATCTTCATGGTTCCTCCTTTTCTTGTCTTTGAAGAATTTCATTCCATCCATTGACATGCCTATGGCTTCAGCTATGTAGTCTTTAGTGACATGGAATTCTACCCCCTGATTTCTACCTTCCCATGTTCCCAAGACTTAGCAAAATCCAAAACCAGTTTGGGGTCACGACCTTTGATTTTTTTTAATGAAATGCGTGAATCCCCCTTTCCTCATTAGAAGCCAAATTTTAGCATCTTGCTTAATGGCTTGGCAGGATGTGGGCCCGACCTTGACCCTATTGCCTCTTATTTTATTCTTCCTTTGATTACACAAAAAACACGCAATGAAGCTATGAAATCCCTTACTTTTGAAATAAAATCTTATTTCCACCGCCACTTCCATGTAATCATTAATCTTACTTCTACCATGTTAATCCAACCTCCCTCTTTGGCTCATGCGGAGACCTTTAATTATTTTTTTCGTTATTGATAATGGTGTTGAAATGTCCCTGAGGTACTTCCCTCATCCATTCTTCCCACACATCTAGGTCATGTGAGTGATTAGTAATTGCATCTACATAGGAGTTTGATTCTATACATGTGGCACATATTCACATCCTCAAAAGAACCTATGATAAATTGGGCTTCCCTAATTATGTTCTTGATAGCTCACCCCACCTTGAATTTACCTTGTAAAGCTTTAATTACCAGAAGTGAGTCACCTTCAATAATTACCTTTTTTAATTCAATAATTTTTGCTATACTAATGCCCTTTAGAGCTGCCACAACTTCATCATAGTTGTTGGAGTTATTTCCCAATGGCCATGTGTATGCAACAACACATTTTCCAAGATAATCTTTAATCAAACTCCCCCCTCCAGATGATCCCTCTCTAGCTCTAGCCGAACCATCAAAATTTATTTTATACCAGTCCATAGGAGGGGGTTTCCATTTTGAGTTTTCTCTATCAATCTCTTTTCTTGTTCGGGTCTCATTTTTAGTTGGACTGATCTTTAAAGACCACATGATGTTAATCTCCTCGTTAGAGTATGATTCCTTCCATTTTTGTTTATGGATTTCTATGTTGTCCTTTAGGATTTGTTTGATCTTGCTAAGCACTTTAGCACAGTTTGTTTTCTTGTTCCTGAAGATTATGTTGTTCCTTTCATTCCATATTTTCCAAAGAATGTGTGGGGAGAGTACATTTCCACAACTTTTTAATGAGTTTTGACTTGTAAGGGATGTGCCATTGATTAAGCAAACCGCTAAGAGTCCCTGGTATGATCATTTGGATATCAAAAGTGTTCAACATCTCCGTAATAACCTAGGAAGTGAAAATGCATTCTATAAAGAGGTGGAAAACAGACTCAACATTTTCCTTACATAGGTAGCATCTATTAGTAATGATCATACCTTTTTTCAATAAGTTTTCTACTATAAGTATTTTTTTCAACATGTCCTTCCAGAGGAAGAAATTAACCTTGGGGGTTAGGAATTTGTTCCAAATCATGGCACAGTCTCTTTTCACAACCTCATCTTTGAAATCCACTCCATATCCTGATCTTACTTCATACTCTCCTGAGGTGGTTTTACTCCATACAATCTCATCCACCGAGTTCCTGTTAGGAATGAATAAATTTCTTAATTTTTTATTCAGCTCCTCAAAGGGGCTAATATGGCCATTATAATCAGGTGGGGTAAAGGTAGGGACCAAACTAACCCCCTGAGAATTATTAGCCCAATAATCGTTATCTTTCCTCCCAAATTCATGAATATAGAGTCTCTAAGATTACTTCATGGTTCCCTTAAACTTAAGGGTTTTTTATCAATCTAGGGATCCTCCCAGAAATTAATCTCATTTTCATCTCCTAAATTCCATCTTATTCCTTGGTGTAGCAGGTACCTACTCTGGAAGAAGCCATCCCAGAAGATGGACCCTTTGGGGAGATAAACAATAGAAAAATGGTTTGAATTCCGCCAATAGTCTGCAAGTATTTCACTTGCAATATATCAACCCACATGCCTTGTTCTTTAAAAATCCTCCATCCTACCTTGGATATAAGAGCTTCACTCATGGTCTTAAGATTTTTTAGGCCCAGACAACCATTTCTCTTGGGTTTTGTCACGTTTTCCTAGGCCACTAAAGGTATTCTGGTTTTTGTCCTTCGATCCTGACCATAAGAACCTTTTTTTGGATTTTATCAATCGTTGTTCTCACCTTGTAAGGAATTTTGAAAATTAACATTATATAAATAGCCACCCCTAATAATGATATCTGTACCAGTTGTGCTTTGCTCACCTGGGACAAAAGCTTGCCTTTCCATAAGGCCAATTTTCTATGGAACCTCTCGATGATAAATTTATAGGCTTCCGTATTCATCTTGTTCCTGTAAAAAGGCCTACCCAAATAACTATCTAACATATTATTGATTCTCCACTCTATGATATTAGCAAGTCTTTTTTGCTGCTCAAGCTGGACATTTATGAAGAAACACGAGATCTTATGGAAATTTATGATCTGTCCGGACACCTCTTCATACTCTTTAATAACCTCCTTAAAAGCTTTGACCTCATTCACAACTTCTTATCCCGGGAGAAAGGTGTCGTACACAAATTACTGCAGGCTTATGGGATCCACTCCATTAGTCACTTTGATGCCTTCAATTCTTCTATTCACCATGAATTTTTGGCATATTCTACTTATATTTTTTGTCATTATGATATATAAAAAAGGTGATAACAGATCCCATTGACGCAACCCCCTTCCAAATTTCAAAAAACCACAAGGTTTTCCATTTATCATAATAGAGAAGCTAGGAGTTGAGAATTCCCTTAAAAGATGAATAACCTTGGGGGTGAAATCCCAATTTAGCTAAGATTTGCTTCACGAAAGCACATTCAACTCTATCATAAGCTTTGTGCATATCTAATTTCACAAGCATAACCTACCTATTAGAATTTTCCACCGAATGTATTGTCTCATGTATGGTTATGATACTATCCAAAAATTTTCTTCCCGGAATAAAAACTCCTTGATTTAGAGAAATAGACTTGTGCAAAACTTCTCGCAGCCTAAATGCCAATATTTTTTAGCATAACTTGTAAATGGTATTACATAAAATGGTCGGCCTAAATTCCTTAATATTCTTATCTCCATTGACCTTTGGAATTAAAATAAGGAAAGCATGATTCACCTATTTCAATAACATACCCCAAGAGAAGAATTCTTGAACAACTTACACAACATCCTTCTTAATAATCTCCTAGTACATTTGGAAGAAAAACGTAGGAAAAACATCTGTACCAGACACTTTTTCACCCTCCATAAGAAAGAGAATGGATTTAATTTCATCCTCCTTCGGAATCGCCATAAGACATTTGTTCTTATATTTATCAATGGATCTCTCAAAGAGTGCTAGAGCAACTTCTATATTTTCCCCATCAACTTGATTCCCTTTAGATTTGAGATTCTTGAAGTAACTTACAATGATCTCATTGAACTCTTCTTCCCCACTGGTTATAGTCCCGTATGGTTTTGTTAATATCATAATTCTAATCTTGTTTTCTTTAATAGTGGTTGTTACATGAAATAACTTGGTATTTTGATCTCCATCGTTTAGCCAATTTACTCGCAATTTCTACTTCCAATACATTTATTCTTTGGCTAACACATTATGGTATTCAGAGATAAACATTTTTTCTTGATCTTTATCCTGATGACTCCATTCTCCATCTTCCATGATTTCCTCAAGTAGTCTTAGGTCTTCATTGATTTTACTTTTTCGAAGGAAAATGTTCCTAAAAACCTCCTTATTCCACTTTTTGATATTCATTTTTATATTCTTAAATTTTGAGACTACCTGGAACATACTGATACCACGAATGGGGATATTCCACCATTCTTAAATTCTTTTTCTTAGTTCTAGATGTAAATTCCAAATTTTTTAAATCTTGTAAGCCCGCCCTTTCACAGATTGGGTTTCATCACATTTTGGCAAAAGACGGCTATGATTTGAGCTTGTTCTAACAAGTGTTGAAAGGGATTATACATGTTCTTAAAGCCATTGGAAATTTACCAGAAATCAATTAAGCCTTATTTGGATTAGGTCATCCCCCATCCTTCTATTTTCCAAGTATACTTAGGGCCCCTTAATTCTAAATAAAATAACCCGTTGCAATGAAGGAAATTAGCTAAATCCTCCATACTCTATGAGTATGTAGTGATTCCATGCTTTTTATCAAGGTAATAGGGGGTATTAAAGTCACCCCCTATTAGCCAATCATAATCCTTGAAAGCCTTTCTAAATGTTGTTAACTCATCCCATAATTCCTTCCTTCCCCTACACAATTGGGAGCATACACATTAGACAAAATCCACCTCTTTTTTTACTGTATCTCATTAATACATATAACTAAATGGTGACTTCTTTGTATTAAAACCTATCCTTCAAAAATATTCCCATTCCAAAGACATGCTAATCCTCTAAAGGCTCCAACTAAGTCAACACAAAAATAAACAAAAATTTTCCAAAAAAAAACTTCATGATATCTTTAAACCTTTCTTCTTTCATCTTTGTTTCTTGGATCATATCTACTTGAGACTAATTTCTAATTTATTTTGAGAATCATATGTTTATTGGGGTTATTTAACCCTCTAATATTCCATGATTGTATTATCATTTTAAAGAATTTGAGTTCTTATAGTAGTTCAAGCGTTTTGGGCTTCCTTCATCCACCTCCTTCCTTGTAGCTCGTTCTCTGGTTTCTCTTTCTGGTGGTGTTCCCACCTTGTTCTTGGATCCTCCTACATCAACTTTAAGAGAAATATTTTTTTAGAATCTTCTTAGATTGTGAAATAGGCGTAGCCACATGGCTGATCATGGCTTCTACCCTTTCTAGTTCATCAAGTCCAATAACATTAAACATATTACTCACCAAAACCGGACTTGAATTTGGTCTTTGAGGAAAAAAATTAGGACTACCAAATGCATCCTCCACCACTATGGATTCAATTCAATGCTCATATGATTTATCCCTTTCAGATTCTTTGTCTACTTCCTTAATTGTAATCCTTGGGGGTTGTCTGATTTGACTTCTTCTCGACCCTTCTCCACCTCTTTATTTGCTTTCTGTCTTGATTCTAATTCTGTTACCAACGCTTCTATTATTGGTTTCACATTTGTTTTGGAAGGGGAATTTGAGGCTTCCCCCGCCTTTATACCCCCCCCGCCCCCCCCATTTCCTTCCTCTTCATCCCTCCTTAAGCTAATAGATCAAGTTGTTCTTATTGTCTTTTTTTTTCCTTATTATCTTCTTTCCTTAGGTTGATAGATCAAGTAACTCGGGTATTTTAACAAAAGGATTGCCTGGAATAGCCATGGTTATGAGACATAGGTTCTTGTGACTCTTCAAATTACATTTTTTTGGGGATTTTTTGTATTTTTTGAGGTCATATTTTGGGTGCAGATGCTACCAATTCCACCCCATGAAGGGTGCCACAAACTGTTGGAAAGAAAAAATTTCAGGTGGAAAAATTAGTGGACTTCTTGCCAACGCTTTGGAAATCTAATTCCCTCTACTTGAATGATGCAACTCTGTGTTTACATGTGTGTGTGAAATGTGGTTTATGTGGTGGCCTTGCGGCCAGGGATCTAACAAGGGCACTCCACTGAACCTGCGGAAAACACTAACAATTTCTTGCTAGAGATGACTTAGCTTAGGGAGTGGGAAAGGGAGTGAGAAAAAAGGAGCGGGATTAATGTTGTAGGTAGGAAATTAGAGTCCTACAACCATTAATTAAAAAATTACAACACACGTAAATTTTGAAGAAATAACTAAGCAAACGACAAAAAGACCAATTAACATTTATGAGCACAAAGTATTAATAAATATCCCAGTAAAAAAAGGCTAGAAACTCCTTCTTTAATTTATTCTTGAGAAAAACTATACATGGCAAGAGTGGGAAGAATGTAGAGATGAGAAATAGAAGAAATGTTATATCTTTGCTTCTTCACAAGTAATACTCTCTCATGAACTCAAAAAAATGACAACCCTTTGGAAAAGGGATGCCTTTACAATTTATAAGAAGAGAAAATGCCTCTTCACCTACCCCCCAAATGACCCTTCATATTCCTTCACACAGCTTGCGACTTTTTGAATGCTTAGGAAAGAATTAAGTCCCTTTTCATGAAATAAAGGTGAATTATTACATTATAATCATAAAGTCACTTTTTAATTACAGAAATAAGGCATTATGAAAAAGCGCAACCCCCAACAAAGAAATAGACCATGGGGGAGAGAGAAATAAGGGTGGGTAAGAAGAGCAAAGAAAGAAAGAAGAGAGAGAGGACTAAGTTGGTGAAGAGGCTGATCCTACCGATCCCACCTTGCTACCTGACTGCTCTCTGACCAGCTCCAATTAGAAAATATCAACTCCTTTGAACATTTTACTGAATTAAGCCACTACATATGCCACCTTGTATGCATGAGGGATGCACACACAACTCAAATATTTTGTCCAACCATCAGTAAAATCATTGATATATTTTCATTTCTCAAACCATGACTGATGTTTCTCCACAATGAACACAATGGTGACTCATAATCATAGATAGAGACTCCAAGTCATCTTTATTGAAAGATAATGGGTCTCTAGTTGCTTTCTTAACATGTTCTTCAAATGGACTCATCAACTCATTTACAGTGGTATTTTATTCCATCACAAGGGCACTCCAAGTTTATGAATTATTCTATTGACATGATCTTGCATCTTGTAGGACCATTCCTCATTCGATTCCATCTCATTGATAGGACAAATAATCATTTCATACCTGGTGAAAATATTCCTTGCCCATACACGTGACAAGTTCTCAAACGGGGAACTGAAGATCTTCTTGCTTATCAATACTTTAGAATGAGTATCCCCAATCTCTACCACCAATGGGTGAATCGAGTCCTAATGCTCCTCTTTTTCTAGTTCCTCCCTCAACATCAAGATATTTTATTGTAGTTGCACATATGTATATGGAAGAGTGAGACTACCTCTAGGATCACCATTAAATTGCCTTTCTCTAAGATCATACTTGTCCACTTACTGTTTTCTCGTCCCTGTATGGTGAAATATTGAATCTTCCTAGGTTGGATTCTAGATCAATGTTATTTATTGGGGCTACTTCCTTAATCAGGATTGATGAAGTATTCAGATCCACTAGATGTTGCATGTACGAGGAGAGTATTTGTACTTGTTCTTCTAAATCTTCAATATTCTTCTTGTATTCTCGATTTCTCACAATGAGACCCTGAGTGGAAGATTGCTGAAACATATTCTCGTCTTCTTCATGAGTCTAAAATAGGTCAAATGGAATGATAATAATTTCACCGTAATCATCCAGTGTCATTTCTTGCATCATGGCTTGATCACCTTGGGTAGACCACTTCAACATACTATTCACCTATCTCGTCACTAAAAAAACGTGACGCCGCATTAGAAAAATTCCTCCTTTCCCCCTGGCCAATGATGTTATCACTGATAGATCATGAATTATGACTTGTTAGATGGTTCAGGTTCCATTTTAAATCATTTCCTTCATCCAAGGAAACATCTCACCTTCTTCTACCTCTGTAATTGTTACACTTGTCATCTCATGCTCAGGCGCTAAGGTTTTTTCTTGCGAAGGGGGAGCAAGAGTTACAATAGTGGGTGGAACTGTCAACACCAATCCAACACTATGATAATATTTCACCAAGGAACTCCTCGTGTTATGATTATTTCAGTGATGCACAAATTTTGGTTTGGTGGTAGTAATATAGAAACATAGTAACAAACATAACACAAGAATACATAATCTATAATATAAAGGAATGATGACAGATATGAAATACAAATGTAAATTATATTATTAAACGATACTAATACAATCTCACCCATGAATTACTCCATGTGTTACTAACTCCACTTTTCTTCCAACAATAACTTTGGGAGAAACTTCATAGTTGCACATTTTGATGGCTTCCTTAACACACCTTCACGATAACTTCTTTATTATATAATAATTATTACAAATTTATTCCATGTTAAATGAGGAGGATGGCCTCTCTATTTATAGAAATTTCAGGCTTATCCACCCTATCTCCAAGATATGATAGGAAATCTATTCCAACTAATCATATTCCATGCCTAAACTCTAATCTTTACATGTAGGCTTATTCTCTAAGATAAGATAAACCTTATCATTTCACATTGGTTCCACCTTTCTAGATTTTATATAAATTAAATAAACAAAATATTTATGACATCACTTTATGAGGCCATAAATTGGCCATAAATTACCATTATCATTTATCCTTTAGGTTACCTTTGAAAGTTTGGATTTAAATGTAATCTAGGAACTCATAGTTTTCTTAACATAATATATTGTTGATATTATATTATTATTACCTATCAAATACCTATATATATATGTTATATATTATTTTACTTTCCATATTGTTGGAAAAACAATGCAATGTCTATGTATCAGGCCATCCCTGTAAAGGAAACGAGTATCGTGAAATGTGGAATTGATCATGGATGAGTATATCTAAACTCAAATATGATTTTCATATTTTATTTCCCAAATGGGTTATTTTATGCAAGTTCAAAGAAAATAATGATCTTATCCGAGATCGTATTAAAAGCTTATGAGTTGTTTTAAGTTCGCAGGCTTAGTTCTGGAACTCGATAGAGTTAGTTATCGGAACTCACAGAGTTAGTTTTGGAACTCGCAGGCTTAGTTCCAGATTTCAACTAAGCAATTTTGGACATTTTTTGAGGAATTGTGAAAGATCAGAGAATCCAATGGAAAATATGAGAGAGGTTTTTGTTCATAGCAATGTTTTTAACAAAAACCTCATTCAGATTTGCTACAGGTATTACCAATAAAGAGGGATCTAAACTTTTAGTGAGCTACAGTCTGAGGAAAAGTGTATCAGACGAGCACTAAAAGTTCCATAAACAGAAACATAAAAATTCAAATGGAAAATCTGAGAGAATTTTTTGTGCATAGCCATGTGTTTAACAAAAACCTCATTCACATTTGCTACATGTTTTACCAATGAAGAGATGATCTAACTTTTAGTGAGCTACAGTCCGAGGAAAAGTGTATCAGACGAGCGCTAAAAGTTCCATAAACAGAAAAAGAAAATCTGAGAGAAGTTTTTGTTCATAACAATGTGTTTAACAAAAACCTCATTCAGATTTACAATAGGTTTTACCAATGAAGATAAATCTAACTTTTAGTGAACTGCAGTCCAAGAAAAAGCGTATCAGATAAGCGTTAAAATATCCACAGTACAAAACAACAAAGTCAAATGGAAAATCTGAGAAAGGTATTTGGTCAAAATCATATTTTGAGGGAAATCTTCCTTCCAATAATGTAAAGGAATAAAATCATTATGATTCTTGTTAAAAAAGCAAGGAGAAAATTTGGGAGCAAATCTTCCTAAAATAAGCAAGATAAGACTTTGACTTCAATAATATATCTCTCTCCATATTTTGTGGAGATGGAGATCTTAGTTGTTAGGATTTGAATAAAGATAAGATTAAATTGTATTTTCTAAAGTAAGGATTTGGTTGGACGCATAAATTATAAATGCAACCTTCCACACTCAGATATGTAATGCTTTTCTCCCAAGAAATAAAGATTTGTTCTTTCCTCTCAAATATTCTGTCGTTTTAAGTTCTCAGAAGTATGATTTAAATACTCTTCCAAGGAATAACCTAGCCACTCATTCCAAGGAAGATGGATCTTTGTATTTATGTTTATGTTTATTCATTTTTCTTTAATTCATTCTGTTATATTGTTTTTATCTTCGTATTGTGAAAATTCTGCTTGTTGTAAACCTGCAGGTGTTTCATTTAATTTTACTTATTTTCCATTCAGCAACTTTAAAATGAAAATTTATGCAAGTATGATTTCCTTTATACAAGTGTGTTTACATTTCTGTAAGTGTGATTTCCTTTATGCAAGTGTGTTTACATTTCTACAAGTGTGCATTTAATCATTTATGCATGTGTGCTTTTATTTTATGCAAGTCTGGTTTGTGTTTAAAGGAGTTATTTTCTAAGATATTCTTCTCTTAATGCATACAGCCTTCAGACACCAACCCGGATTGACATTATTAATGGCGAGGATCGACGACCCTCATCATCACTCATTTTCATTGATGACCCTCATATCACTCATTTTCATAATTACAAATATAATATTTCTAATTCTAAATCGTGTAGACCCTACTTATCAATTTACCTTAGCTTTGACATTTTAACATTATCAGGACCACTTATGAAAAATATTTAATTTTTACCACAACATTCCTATTATACTTTGACTATTATTGTATTGTACTTTATTGGCGGCACCGTACTGGAAGCACCGTTATCTTCAAGTGGACGCTACTACTAACTATACTTAACAACACCTTATTCATAATACATACTTAATGAAATAAAAATTATGGAGGAAAATTATAGTGTTGACATCTTCCCCCTCCCTAGCTTCTACTCCATCCTTAGAGTAGACTATTATGGACATTCTGAAGCTAGTGACTGGAAAATATTTAACTTGTGGTTGAACCATTTCGTAATGGGAGTACCATTCAATTCCTCCAGTCAATATGTACTATTTTCATGCACAACTACTATTTTGTAGGGTCCCATCCATTTTAGAAGAATTTTTCTATGCCTTCTCTTTTTATATCAGGAATCATATGCTAAAACTAAGTCATTCACTTGAAATGGAAACCAAATGATCTTTTGGTCACATAGTACTCCTTTTGCTTCATCTTCTTCTTATAACTTGTATCCTTTGTTGTTTCTCTCATTTCCTCTAACAAATGAAGATGTACCAACCTTTCTCTTAATGAATTACTTTCATTCATCCTTTCATTTTTCATAACTCTCATAGTGGGGATATCAAATTCAATAGGAAGAACTGGATCAATGTCATAAGCCAACTGAAATGGGGAGTATCTTGTTGTTGACTTTAATGTTGCCATATATACCCATAATGCTACATGAATCCTTTTATCCCACTTATGCATCTACAAAGCTGGATCTTTTGCTAGGATTTGACACAATACATAATTTTTTCACTCTACCTGTCCATTTGTGTTTGGTTTGTAAGTTGTTGCCTTCTTATGCTTAATAGAAATCTTGTTTACTAGGGCTTCCACCACCTCATTAATAAAGTGACTTACTTGATCTAGTACAATTTCTAATGGACAAAAAAATATGGTGATAATGTGTTCATACATAAACCTTGCCACTTCATCCATGGAAGTTGTTTTCAAGGGTCTAGCTTCAACCCACTTTGTTAAATAGTCAGTGGCAACTACAATATACTTATTTTAGCATGGGGTAGTTAGAAGTGGACCTACAATATTTATTCCCCACTTTTCAAAGGGACCAAGTGGAAGGATATGACATAATGGAGCTGATGAAGTCTTATAGATTCCCATGTGATTGAAAAATATCACTTGTCTTACAATAATTATAACAATCTCTAAAAAGAGTTGGCTAGTGATAACCTGCATCTAGGATCCTTCTTGTTGTAAGTTGTCTAGAGAAGTTTCCTCCACATATAACATTGTGTAATTATTTAATTATTCCTTTCCTTGATCATGTCCAACTGCCCTCTTGTACTGTCCATCAAGCCCTATCCAAAATAATACTCCATGCAAAATAGAATATGGATGACTTGCTTGAGTAATATTCCTCTTAGTATTTGCATTGGCACCTATCATGAAACTTTAAATCATTATGATAATTCCAAATATCTATGTATTCATTAGGGATTGTGTCAAGGGATAATAATGTTACATATGGGAAATCATCATCATCACAAGATGGGCCCAAACCATCATAGGCTCGAGAGAGTACATCTACATTGACATGTTTCTTTCTTGGCCTATGTATAATATCAAATTCAAATTCTTGTAGTAAAATTATCCACCTTACTATCCTTCCTAATGGGTTAGGATTATTCACAATATATTTTAGAGCCTGATGACATGTTACAATTGTAAATTTCTGCCCTAACAAGTAATTTTTAAACTTCTTTACAACCAAAATGATAGCTAGAGCCTCTTTTTTAGTTACAATATAATTTACCTTAGCACTGCTTATTTGTCTACTCCCAAAGTAAATTAGATGATCATTCCCCTTTTCATCCTTTTGGATCAGAGTACTCCCTAGTTCTGCATTTGAAGCATCAATATATACAATGAATGGCTTGCTTTATTCTAGATTCTTTAAAACAGATGAAGACACCAAAGCTTCCTTTAATTGTTCAAAAGTTTCATGCGTCTTCTTTCTTGGCTCATAGACAACATCCTTCTTCAAGAACTGGGTTAATGGTTGTACAATATTTGAGAAAATCTTGATGAATCTTCTATAGTAACCCACATGGCCTAGAAATGATCTCAACTTCTATTCATAGGAAATGGTAACTACTTAATTTTTGAAAACTTTATCAGGATCAGTACCAATAACATCTCTAGATACAACATGTCCTAACAAGATGCCTTTAGAACATCTGAAAAACACACTTTGTAGGGTTTAGTGAGGCTTGTGCTTCATCTGACCTTTTAAATTATGCCTCCATCTAGTGCAAGTGGTCCATTTTTCTCCCGTAGATGTAAAAATCATCCAAGAATACTCTAATGAAGCTTCCAATGTAGGTTTCAAACACCCTATTCATTTGGGTGCTGGAATGTTTCTAGGGCATTACACAACCCAAATGGCATAACTCTATAAGCAAATGTTCCCCAAGGAGTGGTGAACGTAGTCTTCAGTTGATCTTTCTCTGCTATACGAACTTGGTTGTACCCGTTATAGCCATCTACAAAACTATAACATTCCTAGCTAGCTAATTCATCCAATATCTGGTTTGAGAATGGAAGAAGGTAATGATCCTTCTTTATTTACCTTATTGAGCTTCCTGTAATCAACACAAATGCATAGCTTCCCATTATTTTTTATTGAGATCACAATGGGAGAAATCCATTCTAAATTCTTCACAAAAAATATGAATCCTGCATCAAGCAACTTATCTATTTCTTCTTTCACGGTCATTGGAAAAATTAGGATTCATTCTATTTGGTCATTTGCTTTATTGACTTGCACCATCTACTAGGTCAATATAATGTTCTACCCAACTTACTTGACAGAGTTCCTTGTAATCAAAAGTGAATAAGTGCATGTACCTTCTAAAGATTTGGAGGTAGGATTCCTTTTTAGTTTCTATTACAACATCACCAATTTGTATTTGTTGGAGATGATCATCAATTTCTTCTTCAAATAATTTTATGGGTTCATGAGTCAGTGTGACTAGAAGGATATCCATGACTGACACATCACCTCACTTTCTTCATCTTTTGTGTCCACTTCACTAGAACTAGAAGTAATAAGAGGATGTCCAATCATCAATTTCATCACTTTACTCCATAGGTCCTGCCATATGATGTCAAGGGATCATATTTATCTTCACCCTCTCTCTTACCACATCCAAGTGTCATGAAGCCTTCATTCCAGTAGTTTCTTGCATGAACTCTCCTCAACCATGGCCTTCCTAAAAACATTGGGTATGTAACAGTACCATTCTTCATTACCTAAAATTTTACCACACATACAACACCCATGACATATATTGCCACATTTGAAACAACACCTTCTGGTTTAGTTTTTCCCTTATTTAATGACCTTAACACAAGTGTCGAGGGGACGATCAATTTTTAAACCCAACATATTCATTATAGATTTGATCATTACATTAACTGCAGCACCTGTCCATCTACTAAGACATCATGAATTGAAATTATATTACATAATACCTCAGCTTGTGGAGCGTAGGGATCCGCCTCTACTTCTAAAATAGGGACCTTAACCTCCTTCCTTCGTCGAGTGTTGAGTCCACTTCATGCAGCTCTCTCTTCTTCTCAGAAGACATAACAAGAAGTTTTCCATATGTAATATTTGGAGGACATTTGGACAAATCTTCTAAGATGGAGTTTGGTCCTTGCCCCTGTGAAATAGAAAATTTTGCACACCCAACTTTCTTCTCCTATGTTTCTTACTAGTTTCACCTTTCATCTTCTTAGGATCATTTCCATCTTGGTTATTTTTTTCTTTCTTTCTTTTTGTCACAAACACATCTGCTTCATTATTTATACTCCTATCTACCACATCAAAATAATTTACGAGTGATTTTCCTTTATCATTATCTCTTGTATTAGATGTAGAGGCCTTATCTGAACAATTATACTTATAATGACCCTTTTTATGACAACCATAACATATAACTTCAAATTTATTTATTTTTTGAACTATATCTCCTCCCTGGGAACTTTTGGGAACTAAATTTCTTTCCTTGAAGAAGATTAATAGTTAACTAATCCATTTTCCTAAGGAGGTCCTCATACTCAACAAATTTACTAGAGGGAAGATTTGTGTTCACCGAGAGTGGATGTGGTATCTAGACCAAAGGTGTTGGTGTAGGCTCCACCTTAGCAACAATTTCTTTGGGATCCTCTTCCATGATTTCTTATTACCTTCTTGTAATCTCCTTTGCTTGTTTAAGGGTTGTTGGGCATGGTCATACTTCACTTGTTGGTCTCATCTTTAGCTTCATTCCAAGAATGAAGTGCTTACAAAGGAGATTATCCAATCCATTCATCAACCCATCTGTTAATCCTTCTTTCCAGATCTGGGCATTGAGCTTCCTTCTTAACTCTAGAACACGAGCATGATAATCCCTTATTTTCTCCTTCTCTCCTTGGGCTAGCTTTATGATCTAGATCATGAGATCTGCATACTTTTGTTGTTCACCAAATTTTTCAAGAAAACTTTCAGTTAATAAATCCCATGAGTTTTTAACATTATCACCTAGTGTTTCAAACCACCTAAGGGTTGAACCATCCAAAAAGGTAGGAAAAAATTCAATCCATTGTTCCCTTCTTATGAGCCCATTACAAATGCAAGATCATTTAAAATCTTGAATGAAATAGGGAGCATATTCATTAAATTGGGATGAAAAAATATGAATATTTCCCATTTTCAAAAGTAACCATAGTGAAATAACAACTCACAAGTAAAATTAGTAAGACTTATGTGTTGGTGCAAAATCGCAGCACCCCTGGACGCTGATCATACTTCTAATTCGATCGTTCGAAGCGTCCAGTGTGATTGCACAACATGGAGATTTTCCCAAGTGTGGGACCTTGCAAAATCGGAAAAGCTCTCCAGATGAAGGCCGAATCCTATTCCTCTGTTCAGATGCATGAATAAACACAGAGGATTTACCCAAAAAACCTAATCTAACTACCAAGGAGACAGGGAGAGAGAAGATGCATAAAAATAAAACCTAAACTACGAAGGTGATGCACCGAGGAATGTTGAACACTCGTTTTGTAAAATTAAACACAGACCACATAGATGCAATACGAAAATCCATGCACAGGTAACCAAACTGCAATGAGAGATCAAAATAACAGCAATGAATACATCAGAGGGTTTAAAATCAATCACAAACATATATATATATATATATATATATTGCTCAGGGGTCGATACAGTACATCACAGTGGCCAAGAGGCAAAAAATGGCATTACAATCCATATGGGAGGTTTTAAGGCTCCACAAATTCTCTTGCAAGTAGGAGAGAAGGGAGGGTGCAAAACAAAAATGTCCAACATTTTTTAAAGAGCCTCTCCTGGCCATTTATATGAAGAAAATGAGAGAGGAGAAGAATTCGGAGCTTCCCCAACCACCTCCAAAACTGTACCTAACTTCCACAAATCATGGCGGTAGGTAAAAAACTTAAAAAACTCGAAACATGGTGGATTGTCCATTTCCGCGTCGGGATTTTCCACCTGTCGGGTTCGGGGTTCCCTTGTGCATTTGCATCAGACTTGGAGGATGGCTCGACATGCTTTCGATCCGTGCTTCTGCGCCATGCTTCTCTGCCTCCGAAACCTGATTTCCCTTTGTGTCGGGTTTTCCAACCCTTGCGACATGTCCTTTGCTGTTGGGTTTTTCCGACTTGTTTCTCCGCCATGTCTTTTCCGCCTCCGAAACCCGATTTGCTTTGTGTCGGGTTTTTCAACCCTTCCGACATGTTCCTGCGCCATGCTTCTCCGCCTCCGAAACCTGATTTCCCTTTGTGTCGGGTTTTCCAACCCTTGCGACATGTCCTTCGCTGTCAGGTTTTCCAACCCCTTTGACATGCTTCTGCGCCATGCTTCTCCGCCTCCGAAACCTGATTTGCTTCATGTCGGGTTTTTCAACCCTTCCAACATGTTTCTCCGACTTGTTTCTCCGCCATGTCTTTCCGCCTCTGAAACCCGATTTGCTTCATCCCCCCTGGGACACGTGGCAACATCTTATTGGCTGTGGGCAAAAATTCACAAATTTCCCCTTTGCACCAAACACTTGGTAGATTTTTTACCTCGCTCCCCCCCCCCTTTGACACGTGGCGCGTTCTGATTCGCCGGCGGGCCCGCAGGAAAAATTTTCCCTTTTTGATTTTTGTCCAAAACTTGGAACTTTTTCCAAGTTCTCCTCCGCACTCCGCCACCTCCTGGGACACGTGGCGGCTTCCTATTGGCTGCGGGCCTCCTAGGGGAAAATTTCCCACAGAAACTCCGCCGAGCCATAACTTGAAAAATATGAGGAGTTAGGAGGAAAATTTTACCTTTCTAGAAAGCTAATAAAAATCTCTATCCAATGGTGCCATTTCCAGAAACTTTTGAGTGACTGATAATCGAAAAATGGAGACTGAGGCACAAGAGAAGGGGAACAAAGGAGTTGGCCATAAATATGAGCAGGGGGGGCATATTTTTTACAACAATTTGGTGACTCAGCCGGGTCATCTTCCTGCTAGATGAAGATACCAGTTGCCTGAAGCATCCATTGGGCATGGAGTCATAAGCAAGCCTGAAACTGATCTGAAATTTGAACTTGCCTCTGAACCGCTTGGAAACCCATTGAACCTAGAGTTGTTCTCACCAAAAATGCCACTGAAATGAACTATGCCAGAGCAAAACCATCGACACCAAAAAATATGTACAAAACTGAAAATCATACATGCCCCAAATGGAACATGCAGAGTGTGCACAAGCACTTCTTCTGCTGAAAGCAAACCTACCTACTCTATTCTAACTGGAAGCAAAGGCAAGCTAAACAAACCCTGCAACTGGTTGTGTAAAATAGCTTCCTTTCTTCAAAATCGGCAGCCATGCAGTTGATATGGCACTGATCATGGCTGTTTGGATGGATGGAAAATCAACAAGAAGCTAGTCTTCTATCCAAATCATCAAGGTATCAACTGTAAAATCCAATACCTCCTTTAGTTGCTCTGCATTTGGATTGAAGAGGTATGGCAGTTGATCCTTGGTACTTTGTAGCTCATCCTCATGCCTAGAAGTGAGCATGACTGGTTGTGACTTCTCCTTTGGCTCCAGTGAAGCCAAATACCTGATTGGGCAAGGTATGGTCCGTTTGATATGCCCATAGCTCTGATTTTCAACTCCAAAAATGGAGTCTTCTTGTAGACCCTATGAGATGGATGATATGGAAGAAATGGTGGAATCCTTCTGTCCTTTCTCTTCCTCCGATGAAGAACATGGAAGATTTAAATCTTCCAATTTTGATTCCAAAGAGTTGATATAAGATGCAGGTTGCTGCAAATGAAATCTCTCCTCCATGACAGTAGGCTCTGGTGTTTGGAATGTGGATGATGAAAGAGAGAATGGTGAAAACTCAACCGGATCTTCTCCATCAAAACAGTCCTCCAAATCTGACAGGTAAACTACATCATTGTTGTCCTACTGCTCGTGTTCAACTTCCTCCATGGTGTCTTCTTGATCTGCAACTTGACCACCATGGTTTCCTTCACTCTCCAATATTAAGTTTGAGAGGTCAAACTTCTCTTCAGTACTAGAACCCGAGAGAGGTGAAGTAGAAAGAAGAACTGAAGGTTCTCCTGTAGCTTGCTTTGTGCTCAAAGCCCTTGGATCTGCACCTTTCTCCTCCACAACTAGAATGTGCTCCTCTTCTTTTGGATTTGGAGCAGCTTCTCCCTCCTCTATTACTCGAAGGCAATCTTTCTCTTGATATAACTCTTCCTCTAGCATGAAGTTTTTTAAGTCAAACTCTTCAATCTGCTGCTCTAGAGGACAAGTCGGGGCTGCAAGATCTCCTTCAGAGCTTTCTTCCTTTTGCTCTTCTTGTGCTGCAACAAAATCAGTTTTAACCACCATTTGTTCAACCTTAGCCTCTTCTGTAGGCTTTACCAGCAAAGGGATCTTTTCAATTCCAAATTTAAGAGCCAAACTTACTAAGCTCTTAATCATTTCTTCTTTTCCTGGCTCTTCCTCTTGTTGTCCTTGACGACTGATTTTTTCAATTTCTTCTTCCCCACATGGAATTGGGAATGCAAGAGGAGGGATGGGTTGAAACTCAACTGATTTTACAATTTTTCGTGGTGGTGGAGGCATTGAAACCTCTTGTTTCTTTGGAGGAGGGTGTATTTATGTTAGTTCTTGTGGAGGGGATGACTGTTTGGAAGGGAAAAGGAAAGAAGAATCGAGATGAGATGGGAGACTGAGAGGTGGAGACATGGATTCAACATTTGGGACAACAGATGGAGAGTTTAAAACTTGACATTGCTGAGATGAGACAGATTGGGAAAGAGGAAATAGAAAGGCATGAGATGGTGTGCTTACCCATTGACAAGGTTGCTGAATACTCCTCTCATACACCTCTATTCCTTCGATCCACTTTGCAAGCAAAGGCAGCGTTGCAATCATGAAGTCAACCTTCTCCTAAGGGTTGTAATGCCTTGGAAAAGGTCCCACCCATGGACAGGGTGCTCCATAACCGATTCCAAAAGCTTTCATTTGTGCTTGAGCCCTGGACTGCACTATGTTTACCTCCATCTTTTGGATTTTCTCCAACAGACCAACATCTTTCATCTGATGGTCTTCGTTATATGCATACTCTTGCTCTTGGAAAGCTCCATTACCAAATTGACTTTGGCACTGCTGTTCATAAGAGTATACATGTTGATCTGGAGGATTTGTAAAACGTGTTGGAGGTGGGAAACATTGTTGTTGTTGGAAATGTGGAGTTCCATGATGGAAATGAAGTCATGGTTACACAGCAACTTCATGGAATGGAAAAGAATAAAAGAGATGGAAAGAAAGATGGATGGAAATGGATGGAAATGGGTCTGCAACTCAGAGAAATGGGTTGCTGATCAGATGGAGTCGCCAGATGTGTTTTTGAATATGCCTCTAAAAGGCTGGATGTTGCCAAGTTACACACCAAACTTGACAATATTGAAATAGAGATTAAAAATTTGAAGGACCCGGAGGATGTAGTCTTCAGTTCGGAACTCATGTCATGTTGTGCAGCTGCGGATCCCCGAAAGGCACAGGCGGAACTCAGGTCATGTAATGCAACTCAAAAAACCTGAAACTGCCATGTGTTGGAACTTTGGACATGTCCGACACCCCGGAAAACCCTGAAATGACTGCTGCCGGGAATAGGACCATGCAACGCATCCCCCAAAACCCGAAATGACTGTTCGGTCTACTTTGATGTTCTCGGACCCCGAAAACCTGAAATCCAAAAACATGAAATTTTGAAAATCAAAATCTCAAAAAACCAAAGATACTCTTTTGAAGATTACCCTTATATCTACCATCTGGCGAAAATTCGGCCTGTTTTGAGCAAGTTAAGCCCTTGAAAAATGATTTCGGAGTTCAGCCTGGAAGGAGCAAAAATCCAAAATTTTAACAACTGCAATATCTTGAGCCAAATTTCACGAAAACTCCTTCAAATTTTGGTGGAATGACCTCTTGGTCCCACCGGGCATGCCAGAACTGTTGGTGCAAAATCACAGCACCCCTGGACGCAGATTAGATTTCTAGGTTCGATCGTTCAAAGCGTCCAGTGCGATTACACAACATGGAGCTTTTCCCAAGTGTGGGACCTTGCGAAATCGAGAAAAGCTCTCCGGATGAAGGCCGGCTCCTATTCCTATGTTCATATGCACCAATAAAATGCAGAGGTTTTACCCAAACAACCTAATCTAACTACCAAGGAGACAGGGAGACAGAAGATGCATAAAAATAAAACCTAAACTACGGAGGTGATGCACCGAGGAATGTTGAACACTCGTTTTGTAAAATTAAACACATACCACATAGATGCAATACAAACACCATGCACAGGTAACCAAACTGCAATGAGAGATCAAAATAACAACAATGAATACATGAGAGGGTTTAAAATCAATCACAGACATATATATATATATTGCTCAGGGGTCGATATAGTACATCGCAGTGGCCAAGAGGCAAAAAATGGCATTACAATCCATATGGGAGGTTTGAAGGCTCCACAAATTCTCTTGCGAATAGGAGAGAAGGGAGAGTGCAAAAAAAAAATGTCCAACGTTTGATAAGAGCCTCTCCTGGCCATTTATATGAAGAAAATGAGAGAGGAGAAGAATTCGGAGCTTTCCCAACCACCTCCAAAACTGCACCTAACTTCCACAAATCATGGCGGTAGGTAAAAAAACTCACCAACTCGAAACATGGCGAACAGTCTATTTCCGCGTCGGGATTTTCCGCCTGTCGGGTTCGGGGTTCCTTTGTCCATTTGCATCGGGCTTGGAGGATGGCTCGACATGCTTTCGATCCGTGTTTCTGCGCCATGCTTCTCCGCCTCCGAAACCCCGATTTGCCTTGTGTCGGGTTTTTCAACCCTTCCGGCATGTTCTCCACTGTCGGGGTTTTTCCAACCCCTCCGACATGTTTCTGCACCATGCTTCTCCACCTCCGAAACCCGATTTGCTTTGTGTCAGTTTTTCCAACCCTTGCGACATGTCCTTTGCTGTCGGGTTTTCCAACCCCTCCGACATGTTTCTTTGGCGTCGGGCTTTTGAACTTCTCCGGCATGTTTCTGCGCCATGTCTTTCCGCCTTCGAAACCCGATTTACTTTATCCCCCCTGGGACACGTGGCAACATCTCATTGGCTGCGGGCCAAAATTCAAAACTTTCCCCTTTGCGCCAAACACTTGGTAGATTTTTTACCCTCGCTCCCCCCCTAACACGTGGCGCGTTCTGATTCGTCGGCGGGCCCGCGGGCAAAATTTTCCCTTTTTGATTTTTATCCAAAACTTGGAACTTTTCCAAGTTCTCCTCCACACTCCGCCACTTCCAGGGACACGTGGCGGCTTCCGATTGGCTGCGGGCCTCCTAGGGGAAAATTTCCCACAAAAACTCTGCCGAGCCGTAACTTGAAAAATATGAGGAGTTAGGAGGAAAATTTTTCCTTTCTGGAAAGCTGATAAAAAGCCCTATCCAATGGTGCCATTTCCAGAGACTTTTGAGTGCCTGATAATGAAAAAATGGAGACTGAGGCACAAGAGAAGGGGAACAAAGGAGTTGGCCATAAATATGAGCAGGGGGGCATATTTTTTGACAACATTATGTGCACAAATAATTGGAACCACTACAATAGAATCTGACTTTACACCTTTTTGTGGTAAAATAAGAATGACCATGTTAAACTTACATTTACTATGGTAAAAACTTGACTTATCACGGTAAATACTATTCACGGTAAAAAGTGACTTTACTTTGGTAAATACTATTCACGGTAAAAAGTGAATTTACTATGGTAAAATATTATGCACCGGTAAAAAGTGACTTTAGCCTGGTAAATACTATGCACGATAAAAAACAAGGTTACCCTCCAAATGATTTTTTACTAAGTGGAAAAATCTCTCCAGAAAATCCACCAACGAGGAATGGTCCCAGAAACAGAACGAAAATGTCAACACCAATCCGAAACTATGATAATATTTCACCGAGAACTCATCGTGCTATGATTATTTCAGTAATGCACAATTTTTGGTTTGGTGGTAGTAATCTGGAAACACAATAACATACATAACACAAGAATACCACAATCTATAATATAAAAGAATGATGACAGATTTGTAATACAAATGTAAATTATTTTATTAATATGATACTAATACAATCTCATCCATGAATTACTCCACGTGTTACTAACTCCACTTGTCTTCTAACAGTAACTTTGGGAGAAACTTCACAAGTTGCACATTTTGATGGCTTCCTTAACACACCCTTCACAATAACTTCTTTATTCATATAATAATGATTACAACTTTATTCAATGTTAAATAAGGAGGGTGGCCCTCTCTATTTATAAAACTTTGAATCTATTGTTCACAATGTACTAGTTGCATGTAAAGATCGAACAATACAATCTAATCACTAAGGTATTGGGGTAACCTTAGTGGGGGCGTGATCGAAGCCAGAGACTCAAGTATATGAAAAGGTGGGGAAATGAATGAAGAATGATCCATATCTATTTATCAAAGAGGGTCACTTATGGAGACATCCTTGAATGTAAGTTTCCATCCAGAGTTTTGATAGCCAACATTGTGAAGACATCGTTCAACCCGAGTGAAGTGCCGATGCATTTCTTTCAACACAAACTAATGAAACTTATCACTGTCATGGTTGTTGTCATCTGTCAAATGGTCTTCATTTCTGGTTCACAATAGTGTGAGAAAACCAAGATCAACTCAATGCTTTGTACATAAACTAGATGTATTCCTACTGCATATTGTCTGCTCATGAATATTTTGTCCTCAATTTGTCCCCTTAGGTCAGCAAGCATGCATGATTTGAGATTATTGAGATCCATGTAAGTGACATCATTATCACTCACTTTGGGCATACTCTGATGAGAGGGCATTAACTTGTTTCACCCCCTGTGAACTTGAAATTCATGATTCCTGGAGCACTTAAACTATTTGGAACAGGGGGATTACTATTTTTAGTAAGTGACAAATTTAACACTTTCAGCTCCGATCACTCACTCTAATCTTATGGATGTTCTTGGTGTACACTTCTTTTGCCAAAACTACCTTTTATGATGAATTAATAAAAATAACAAGTGCTTGTGTAGGGGGGAGTGATATTAGTTTTAGAAAGTAGGGTTGTGGACCTCAGTTCACAACGAAACCATCATTTACAATATGGGATTTTTCTTCGTAGTGCACCTCTGAAATTTCAAATTTATCTGGTTACTGGGATAAGAGATTTTAATTTTTAATTTTTTTGTTGTGGGAAACCTGGGGTTTCTTCACTGAAAAAAATCAAGATCATGCATGCAATAAATTCCTCTTGGAGATTTAATTTTCCTTAAAATTGAAGATTGCAAAAAACCCCACGAGGATTTTCTCACCGATTTGTGACATACGAAAAAATCATCTTCACAGGTTTCGAAGTTTTTTTGGGAAAAAACTTGTTCTTCGTCTTTGAAAACTTGGATTTGTTTATGTTTTTTCTTCCCTTTTTATCACTGGAGCATGAATGGATTCAATAGAGGATGTGAAATTGTGGAGGAATGATATGGAAAAAATCCGGCAAAGTTCTGACAACATGTGGAGATTTGTGGGGGTATGAGTGCGAAAATGGCTAACTCTCTGCCTTTATAGATTTTGAAAATTAAGAGAGGGTTGGGGCACATTTTTTACCCCCATTTTACCTTTGGTTTGGGGACAATATGTGAAAAAAAAAATGTTCCTTTTTCCTTTTTATGACAAGTGGCATGCATTCATTCATTGAGGGAAAAGAAGGGGGGAGCTAAAAGCAAGCACTGGGGGGCCGGAAAATGGTTGTATGGAAGTCCAGGAGGAAACCAAGGGGTGGGGAGAATTTTCTTGTCCTCATTATCCCTTTGGTTTAGGGACAAGAGGAGAAAAAAAATTCACCCTAAGCCCCAACTTGACAAGTGGCATGTATGTGGGGGTAGGTGGAGGAGCAAGTCAAACTGATCAAAGAAGCCTAACATGAGTCATCAGGGGTCATATGAGTGAAAAAAGTGCTTAGAAGGGGGAGGGCATAATTTTTTGCACCTATTGTCACTTTGGTGAGGGAAAAATTATTACATGTAAATGAGCCTAAGAATTAGGTTGCCACGTGTCCCTTAGCAAATTTGACCAAGTATCAAATAGAAAACTTTGGAGGGCAACTTAGAAAGACCATATCTTGAGCTCCTGGATGAATTTTTTGGACCTTTTTGTAGACACTTAAAATTGGTTATCCAATTTAGTGTCCCTCACATTCGTTTACCTGCTTAGGTAACCTGGGGCACGTTCGCGTCACCAACTATCCCCTTGGGGATAGTTTTTCAATTTGTAATTTAATCACTTACTCTAAAATTAATTCATCACATCACATCTTACCCATGAGTAATTAAATATTAAATATTTAATTACGCTTCTTCCCATGCATCTTAATCACTTATCCACCCCAAATTTATTCTATCTATGCATCGCATCCATTTTTAATCTTCCCTAAGCGGGATATTTCCCGTGGTCGGGATAAGTCTTGTCTTTCTCGAATCGATCAATTTGGCCATCTCGGGAGTCTTCTCCGCGATCGGCGCCGACCCATATGGTCGGCGCCGATTTTAATAGGAGCGGCGTCGATTATAAAAGCAGGTCCATAGCTCAGTTCGAAGGACCGAAAGAGAGACTAACGAGCGAAAGAAAGCACTTACGCACGAACAGAGAGCGAGAAAGATACATGTTGCAAGAAGGAGAGATCTTTTTAGCATCATTTGTCTCAGTTAAGGCAGATCCTGTCCTAATAAATCCCTGAGAGGAGCACCGTTACTCTGCCCGTATCATATCAACATCACACACCACCGTCTATCATCTGGTGACTCTGTTCCAGTGTCTCTCCATCTTCGGCACATCCTGCAGACTACATTCACCTTCCAATCCCCGAATCTCATCGCACAGTCCCTGATTGGTCAGTCTGCCTTCAGTTGACACTGATCTTATCCAGTCGACGCCGATCAGTCCCAGTCGACGCCGATCACATCAGTCGCTGCCGATTATACCCAGTCGACGCCGATTTCACTGCAGACAGGTAAAAGGTCACAGGTAACACAAATCCAGCATTATTTCGCAGTTCCCTGTTTTCTGTACTTTCTGTCTGTTGTTCAGTTTCTGTTTTATTACTGCAATCAGAAAATCTAGTCTTTATTTACATCTTTTATCATGTATGCTTCTTTTCTTTATTGAAAACGTGGACTGACATCCGCCAAGGAAGCTTATCGCTTCCCGGACCCGCTTCTCGGGCAGTCCACCCAAATATCTTCTAACGCCATCTTTTTCTGTCAAGCACCGGTGTTTTGCAGGTTACTCGGATCTATTGTGCAAATTACTCGTGTGTGCCCGTCTTGTCTACATCGGCTTCCTCATCCGTCTACATCTTCATCAGGTATCGATTTCATTGGAGTTTTTCAGGGTTTTTGTGTTTAGTTTGGTGCATTAACTTGGACAGGTAACAAGCGCAAAATTCTTGATTTACATTTCTGGCACGCCCGGTGGGGACCTGAACCAAAGTCCCTTATTGGTAAGTTCATTTCCTTATCTAGTTTTGAACTTTGTTCCTTTTCTTCACTGATTTCTATCAGTCCTATTTGAGACATTTTTGTTCATCATATCAATCTTGCTTTTTTAGGCGAAATCATTATCTTGAAATTTTTCTATTTCCTTAAAATAGAAAATTTTTCGTTTCGCCACCATTATCTGCGATAGTATCTTTCCGGATCTTGTTTGTTGTTTGTTGCTTAACCTCTTCTTGCGGAGCACTTTGCTTGTTCGTGGGATTGTTCGAGGGGAAGAGCTCAACAACGCGCTTTTTGAAGTCCACACACCTTGGAGAGCTAAATCTACAGGTATTCCTCTTTTACGGTGTTTTCTCCTTTTTTAGGATTTCTTTGTTGGTTGTCTATCACATCCAAACACTTCAATTTTTGGTGCTTAAAAGGAACTTAATCGCATTTGGGAAAGAATCTGTTTGACTTGTCTTCATCGAAATCAAACATTTCGTTTTAAGTGCTTAAAAAGAACTTTTTCTTTGTCATTGCTGCATGCTTTTTCATCTAGTTTTAATTAGGCTGGAAAATTGATCAAAATCGGTAGTGACACTATTCGATTTTTATTTTTCACCCTTGCACACAAAGCCAAAAATCACTAGGTATAAAGCATCTAAACAAAACTCCTTCCCTGGCCTCACCTACTTGGAAGTGATATCCAAGAGGAAGAGCCTACGCGGTACTCGGGGCCGCGCTATAAATTCACGGACAGATTTTGGTATATATTGGCAAAGCACCCGACTCCCTTATCGCAGCGGTGTGTGAAGTGCGGGGGTAGGCCCCTATATCAAGCCACGTACCGGTTCTTTTACTGAAGTGCCTTCGGGACTCCTCACCAAACATTACCCAAACCATCCTTAGTTTGGCTATCTGAGTAGTTCCTGTTCTAAAAAGCCTTCCCTAACATTTTTCTTTTCTTAAAAGCATCAAAATTTAAAGGAGATAATCACTTGCGCTGCTTGAATTGTTTGTGCATTAGCTAGGACAATCTTCTTTCTTGCTTGCTTATGACGGTTATCACCCGGTCACAATCTAGGAAAATGGCCCCAACAGGTTCCTTCTTCCTCCGAAATCACCACCAGCATGGATGTTTCGGCACCCCCTCCAATGCTTCCTCGGGACCGCTGTTAGTTGGTTCCCCCCTCATGGTCGTATAATCCTTTCCATCAAGCTAAAACAATCCCATCACGTCCAACTTCTCCTAGTCCATCAGAAATATCTTCTGACTCGGAGTCTATTCCTCGCGGGGATCCTGAATTTCAGGCTCTCCTTGATCGCAATCCGGTAGCCCTCATGGACTACCTAGTACACAAGTCCATTCGAATATCTGATCAAGGACCACCAATCCAACAAGTGTACGATTATCCTCGTGGTCCATCCCAGGCCTATATAGAACAGTTTTCATCCTCTCTCCCGCCTCGAGCCACGGAAAAGGGGGAGGCTCTTGTGCCTCCTTTTTCTCTTCCACCAACCATGTTGGCTTGTTCTCAAATTGCCTTACCTATTCCTAATACTCGCAGTTACCTCAACTATTCCTCAACCTACCTTTGAGAGGTCTTCTGCCTTGGCGATAACAAGTGCGTCTGTGCACCCCGCATATCGCTATTAATTCATCTATGCCCTCTATTGTGTCTCAAGGTCAGTACCTCTTCATGAGCCAACCCCCCTCCGGCTAGTCAGTTGGTTCCTACTTCTTCGTCCTCCGGTCAATCTTTCTTCCAATATTCCAGCGACTGTGACCTTCGCCCATCCCCTAGTATCGGCACCCCTGGTAACAAATCCGGCGGTAGAAGGCCCCTTTCAGGTCTTGTTCCCCAACATGACCAATCAAGTCGGTACTCACGTTCCTCAATCTGCCCCTATCCAATCAACAAACATGGGAGTCCATCAATCACAGGCTCCATCCGTCTTCCCAACCCTCATTTTCCCAATCCCTTATTATCTCACAGCCTACCTATACGCAAGCTACCTCACAACAAATACCTCACCAGGCGTCACCCAAAACACCTGGTTATTCCTCTTACCATCCCACCAATCAACAGATCAATCCCCCATTGACACCTCAACAACATCCATCACTTGCTCCTTATGTAGGACATACCAAATGTGCCTACTCCATCAATCTGATGTGGTTCAACTTCTCTTCAAGAAAATTGCAGACTTGGAAGGCCTCCACCAAAGGAGCTCGTCCTTCATATTCCTTTGAAGAGGTGTGTAATGAACCCATTCACCCTTCAGTGGCTTTTAAGCCTTATCCTCCCCAATGGGAACTTCCAAAATTCTCAAAATTTCATAGGCGGGAAGACCCTCAACAACATCTGCGAGCATTCAAACATGCTTGCTACCTTATCGTCCAGGACCCAGGAACTCATGCTCCGTACCTTTCCTATGTCTCTAGCGGGTCCCGCTTTGGACTGGTACAATAAAATCCCTCAACATTCCTTATTTTCTTTCTCTCAATTGGCTCAGATGTTTGTCGAAAACTTTTCAATAAATATTGCCCATAAGATCTCAATTACAGATCTTTACAACATTCGCCAATTCGACGATGAGTCTATAGCAGACTTTGTCGCTCGTTGGAGAGGGATAATCAACCAATTGTCTTTCTCCCTTCCCCAATCCCAACAGATCGAGTTGTTCACACCGATCTTGTGCTAGTCACATTTCTTCCACGTTAAGGATCCAAAACTTTTCATACCTTTGAAGAGGCCTTTACGATGGCACGCAAACTTGAATCTCGTGCCATTGAACAAGGGAAGCTAAAAACTTCGCTCCAAATCTAAACCAGATTTCTCTCGCTTCACCAAACCAAATTCTTCCCCCTCTAAAGATAAGAATCAAGGGTCCATAAATGCTATCGTGTTAAAAACATCAATAACCAATAGTACTCCTAATAAACCACCACGAAGAGATTCCTCATCTTCTCGGAAAGGGGCTTCATCATCACGATCCTTCGCTCCCTTGGGGGAATCATATGCCTCTATCTTAGAAAAAAATGTTGGAAGTTCGCATGATCAAACTTCCACCCATTAGGGATATTGATGAAAGTCGAGAACGTCCTTTCTGGTATAGGGAAAACGATTTCTGTCATTATCACAGAACCAAAGGTCATGACATCGAACGATGTCAGACTTTCAAAAATCTTGTCCAAAAATTCATTGACAAAGGCGAGCTCATCCTGGATAACCCAAATGCTCCCCCCAAATCAAGCACTGGACGTTTTTAAACAACCTTTCCCCAATCATGCCCCAAATCATAATTCTTCGGAATCTCAACAACCAAACACCCACACTATCAATTTCATCTCTACCGAGGACTCTTCTTCTGAAACCAATCCGTCTGCAAACACATCAATCGAATCAGATCCTCCTTCCTCTTCATCAATCACGGGAGTTCCAATATCTTCAGATAGTCTATCTTTGAATATCCCTACATTACCAAGCACGGAGTTTATCTCTCTCCGCTCCTTTGTCTGACCTTCCTTCTATACCCGAGACAGTGTCATCCTCATCTGTCTCATCATCAGACATTCTTTCAATGCTCGAGGCAATCACATCCCTCCGAGTTTCCACTACGGACACATCTACTTCCGTTGCTCCCATTCCCACCGCAACTATGCCTTTGGTGAATGTACCCATAATTGTGCCAACTTCGACGGAAGTGTCTTCAATCTTGACCCTTCCTATCTCTTTTCCTACTACATCAGAAGTTTTCCCTCCGCAAGGCATTCCTTCTTCATCACTCCCCTTCTTCCATCACCAATGCTACTTCACCTATTCAGGAAAAATCAAAAGAAGTAGCACCAACACCTGCACACTCGATTCCTCAACCTAAACCGCGACAACCAAAATCTAACACTACACCATCAGTACCATCCCACTTGCTTCCTCCGAAAAGGTTACAGTCACCTTATGCCGTGGAAGTTGTCACCATCCCTGAAAACGGAAAGCCCGTATATTTCGGACCATCAAAACTCTTGGTGCTCTTCCACAAAAATTTCTCTCCACGCCTCATAAACGATTGGATTTGTCCGCTGAAAAGGCGTCTTGTTCTACACATCCATCAAAGCCATCATCTCCTTCCACAACACATTCTTTATCAATACCCCTAAAAGTAGACTTACCTACTAAACAGACGGCACCTCTTCTATCAGGATCATTATCTTCATTACCAAAAACTAAAGCACCCTATATTCCTCCTATTACACCTACCTTGAGGGACTTCTTCCTCATCTCAATCAACATTATCGAAATCTTCCGTAAATCCGACTAAGCAATCCCCTTTGTCTCCAAAGACCGAAAAAATCTGTCACATCTCCATCTCTCCTCAAAATCTATCTTAGGGGCTCCCCCTCCACCAAAGTCAATCATGTCTCATTTACTCCCATCCCAAGCACCCCAAGACTAGCTACTCCTCCAAATGTCCAAACAAATAAGAGGATCCCTAATAAGACTGTTAAACCTAACATGCAAGTTCTTTTAACCCCGGCAGACTGGTTAATGTAAAAGAACCATCCTCATCATCTCTATCCTCATCTTCGTCTACCGGATTTTACAACCGAAATCCTTCATCAAATTTATCCAATCTTCATCTATAACCCTTCCTCCAATTAAACCATATAACCCGAAAGGAGTGAAACCTGCTTGGTTTAACTCTGATTTGATTTGTGCCTACCACCGTACTCCGGGTCATGATACTGAGGGATGTAAAGCTCTCCAAGCCGTTATCAAGAACCTTCTGGAAGAAAGTGACCTTTTGCTGGAGGAGGAGGAACAAGTACCTCCTGCCACCTTAGCCCCATCCAAACCTCAACCATCCACGTCAGACCTCTAGTGGTTCCACGCCGCCTGATCTTCCACCTTCTCAAATTGACACAATTCATATCGCCACTAGAACCAAACATTATGATAACCCATCTTCATCTTCAGCATCTAGACCACGGGTTGTCATTTCTGCAGCCCCTGAAGGCGTGTCTCCTTCCTCATCGGCCCCCATGACCTAGGGTCTCTATTCGTGCTGCACCTCGGGCTCAAGTTCCCGTATCTGTTGAGGAGAGTGTCATGAAACAACTCACCCAAGCTCCGGTCAAAATGTCTCCTTTTGACCTCATCCAATCCTCTCCGCAACATCGCCAGGCTCTAATCGATAATCTGCGTCGCATCGCAGTAAATTCTGATGAGCCGCAGCCCTTCGAGTTGGTTGTTGGGCTGAATGGTCCATCGACCACCATTTCTTTTGAGGATTCAGAAATTCCTCATCTTCCTTCAGAGGATTTGGAGGCTCCCCTCTTCATCACAGTCCAAATCAATAACACTAACCTTAAAACGTGTTATGATCGATAGTGGAGCTGCTCTCAACGTCATCTCCTCCCACACATTCGAACAACTTAAGTTACCTAAGAATGTGGTGTCACCTCCGCCTTTCGCCCTATCGATCATTTTAACGATCAGCTAGCAGTCACTCTGGGAACTGTGGTCTTACCCATCCGAGTAGGTAAGAAGCTGCTCCATGAACTCTTCTATATTGTCGAAGGGCAATTCCACTATAACATGATCCTCGGACGCTCCTGGATTCGCGCAATGCATTGTGTCCCATCCACCCTCCATCGATGCCTAAAATATCAATATGAGGGCAAAAATATACACCCATCCAGGAGATCCTTTTCCTTCTGCACAATGCGACATGACCACAAGGTCTGCCCCTTTAAAAGAAAATACATCTTCCTCCAGATGGGGCCTCATCTTCTTCCATACCTACAACCAAACTACCGGATTTACAAAATCTGGAAGAGACATTGCAGTGTTTCTCACTAGGGGAGCTTCCTCTCTTATCTTTCGATGCCCATCTCAAACCTAATGAGTATGGTAGACCAGACAAGCAACCTGAATATCAACCAGGTCTCGGTCGCATTGTCACCATTGGTCCGCCCAATCAACAGACCAATTTCATCTACGGTGGTCTTGATATGCCTCATCATCGCCCGGATACTCCTCCTAGAGCCAAACCTTACCTAACAGGGTTTGATCACCTACAGAATCCCACGTTTGCAAAGACTTATCTACATCGATGCGCGTGGAAAGGTTTTGGCCTTGGAAAATATGAACAAGGTATACATGACCTCAAATCCATTCCTACTCTCATGCCACATCAGAAATTTGGTTTGGGATTTAAACCTCTTTCAAAGGCCACTATCACTATTCTTGATGAGTCTCTTCCTACTGAAGAACCATCTTCCCCCACCAAGTCAGAAGCATCACTTGATGTGGACAATGACATTTCCATCCCACCTAACTTTTTTTTTTTTGATCAATACCATTTCCTTAGGGCCATTGGTCTATGAGACTAACAATCGGTCCGCTTCTATACCATTAATCTTCCCTGAAATAGTTGGAGACGACTCTCCTACTATCAACACTATCCACTGTGTGGATGATGATTCTGTCCTCACCTATCTAGGGGCAGAGGATTCTTATCTTCCCAAGACTATTCCTTCTGACACGTCTACCCTTCTTAATGAAGCCACTATCGACCTTAATATAGGGACTTCTGAAGACCCTCGCATCATTAAGGTTGGCCAATCCCTTAATCCACAGGAATCAAGGGACTTTACCACTTTTCTTTCCAAACATCGTCAAGCCTTTACTTGGTCATACGAGGATATGCCAGGACTTGATCCCGATATTGTGGTCCACAATATCGTTACCCTTCCCAACGTCAAACCAGTCAAGCAAAAACTACGCAAAATGCACCCTAGAGTAGCCCTTCTTGTTAAAGAAGAGTTACAGCGCTTGCTCTCGGCTAACTTCATCCAACCCATCGATTATCCACAATGGGTGTCCAATGTAGTACCAGTAACTAAGGCTACTGGAAAGATTCGAATTTGTACCGACTTCCGGGATCTTAATCTTGCTTGTCCAAAAGATGATTTTCCTCTTCCTAACATCGACCAACTCGTAGATTTAACCGCGGGTCATGAGATGCTTTCTCTTATGGATGGTTTCTCTGGATATAATCAAATTCTCATCGCACCAGAAGACCAACATAAGACATCCTTCATAACTCCTTGGGGGACCTTTTGCTATCGCGTCATGCCCTTTGGTCTTAAGAACGCAGGGGCAACCTATCAGCGAGCAATGACCTACATCTTCCATGACCTCTTACACAAAACTGTAGAGGATTATGTTGACGACCTCCTCGGCAAGTCCAAACGCCGTCAGGATCATCTTTTCATCCTTGCACCTCTCTTTGAGAGGCTTATCCGCTTTTGTCTTCGTCTAAATCTAGCTAAGTGCGTGTTTGGCATTCTCACTGGTAAACTTTTAGGTTTTATCATTTCCATCAGGGGCATTGAAGTCGACCCCGCAAAAATAAAAGCTATCCTTGAGATGCCTCCCCCTTCTAACTTAAAGCAACTCCGCAGTCTCCAAGGACGTCTTCAGTCAGTGCGTCGTTTTATCTCCCAATTATCAGACCGTTGTCAACCTTTTCACCATCTTCTCCGTAAGAATGTTCATTTCGAATGGGATGAGCATTGCCAAAAGGCCTTTGATGATCTCAAAGCTTATCTTCTTTCTCCACCTGTGCTTACACCTCCACGCGAGGGGGAGCCTTTCTATCTTTATATCTCTGTGACTGACCATGCTCTGGGAGCCATGATCTCGCATCGGGACACTTGTGGTAAAGAACAAGCTGTCTATTACATCAGTCGCACCCTCCATGAGTATGAGACACGTTACTCCGGAACTGAAAAACTATGTTGCGCTCTCTTCTTTGCAACTTCTAAGCTTCGTCATTATCTCCTTAATCATAAAACTTACATTGTCACAAGTGTCAATCCACTTAGGACAATCCATGCAAAGCCTTATCACAATGATCGTATCACCCGTTGGCTTATGCTCATGACAGAGTTTGACCTCGAGTTTATCCCGCAAAAGGCTATCAAGGGTCAGGTTATTGCAGATCAATTAGTTGATGCTCCTCTTCCGGACACTCGTGACCCCCTTGCTCAATTCCCCGATGAATACATCCAACAAATTGATTTTGGTCTATCTCCATTTAAAGTAAAACTCTTCTTTGATGGATCCAAATGCCAGCAAGGGGGAGGTGCGGGTTTCATGATGATTCCTCCTTGGGGTACGCCTATCCCAGTCGCACATAAATTAAACTTTGAGTGCACCAATAATATGGCTGAGTACGAAGCTCTTGTCTTAGGTCTTCAAAATGCCATTAATCTCGGCGCTCGTCATATTGACATCTTTGGTGATTCTGAACTCATCGTTAACCAAGTCACGGGTGTCTATCAATGCAAGAATGATATCCTTCAGAAATATCGCGACATCGTTCTTGCCCAACTCCAATCTTTCGATAACTTCACTATCCAAGCCATTCCTCGTACTACAAATCGATTCGCGGATACCATGGCTTCTTTAGCCTCCCTTATCCCGCCTTTTACCGAAGACTCGCGTCTTTATGTGGCTGTGCAACGATTGGATCAACCATCTCATCTTGGGCAACTAACGTCAATCAATGCTGTCACAACCCATACTCAGGATGAGTGGTATCAACAGATAGTTGATTATCTATCTCATTCGGTCCTTCCTCCAGATTTGTCTCCCAATGGTAGAAGGTCTTTTGTCTAACGCGCCAACCGCTATACTATTCTAGGCAGCCTTCTTTACAAACGTGGCTTTGATGGTATTTTGCTTCGATGCCTCAAAACCTATGAATCATCTAAAGCTATTCAGGAGGTCCATGACGGTATTTGTGGTGGACATTTTAGTGGTTTAGCTGTAGCCAAGCGCATCTTACGTTTGGGATATTATTGGCCTTCTCTTAATCGAGATTGTTGTGAATACACCAAGAAGTGCGTCAAGTGTCAGCAACATTCCAATCTCACGCACGTCCCTAGTCAGGCTTTGCAACCTGCGGCGGATTTGTGGCCTTTTTCGAAGTGGGGTCTTGATCTTATTGGTCTCATCAATCCCCGTTCTTCACAACGTCATCATTCTATCATTACCGCCACTGAGTACTTTACTAAGTGGGTAGAAGCTATCCCCCTTTCTTCAACAAAGGCTAAACCCATAGTTGATTTTGTTTATCAACACATCATTTGTCGCTTTGGCGTTCCACACAAGCTAATCACAGATAATGGTAAGTCTTTCAAAAACGCTGATTTGCAGAATCTCTACAATGCTTTCAATATCAAGCTCAGTTTTTCTTCTCCATACTACCCTCAAGCTAATGGTCAAGCCGAAGCTTCCAATAAAACTTTGCGTAATATCCTCGTAAAGGTAACTAGTCGAGCTGGTAGGGATTGGCATCTACATATCCCTTTTGCTCTCTGGGCTTATCGGACTAGCATTCGTACTCCTACTGGTGCTACTCCCTTCTCTCTCGTCTATGGGTCTGAGGCTGTCCTTCCTTTGGAAGTCCAAATCCCATCTCTCCGTGTTTCTCTCAGAGAATTTGTCTCCGATGAGGATTATCGTCAAAATCGTCTAGCACAACTTGAACTATTAGATGAGCGGCGTCTTAACGCTCTTGATCATCATCAGGTCTATCTCGAGCGTGTCAAATGTGCTTATAACAAGCACTTGCAACATCGTGACTTCAAAATTGGTGATCTTGTTCTTAAGGAAAATCAAAATGTCACTACACTCGAAAGAAGTCAACGTGGTAAGTTTGCTCCCAACTGGATGGGCCCCTACATTATCACTCATAAATATGGGTCTGGGGCTTATCGTTTATCTTCCATGGATGGTATCCCTGAAGCGGAACCTCTTAATGCCTTGCATTTACGGCCCTTCTACTGTTAAAATCTATCTTATACAAATCTAGTCGCAACTCAGATCTTCCATCCGTCCTAATAACTAGTCATCTACTTTCGTGGTGATTTGAAATTGTGTAGTTCTCCGCCTATTGCCTCGTCTACCTTAAATATGAGTATCGCGGCTCTACTCATTGCACGTTTCTTTTGGATATGTTCCTCCTCATGGTAGGAATACCTTAATCACCACTTCATCTGTCCCAAGTACTTATCTTCATCGGATCTACTCAGGTCATGAGTGCATGTTCTTCTATGTTCTCTTCCCCTCCATCTGATCTATCTAGGTCTGAACTCAGCTTCTTCCAAAAAGTTTCTATAAAAAAAGGAAAAAAGAAAAAGAGAAGATGCTATCCAAAAGATAGACTGATCCCTTGAAGGACAGCTATCCATACATTATCAAGTGATTAAAAAGAAAATAGACCATACCCTCGAAGGATGGCTATCATTAAAATTCACAATACAGACCGCTCCCTTGAAGGACGGCTATTTCTCAAAGAAAAATTCAAGGCTTCTTGTAATTAATCGGCCTTCCAGTCAGTTTATAGCATCACTAAAAGACTTCCCGCATCGATCAGTCTTTCCATATCAAGCAAACTTCCCGCATTGATCAGTTTGCCTATCTGCCAAAGTCATGAAGCTGAGATTTAGGACCTTTTGTCGATCATATGGACAATCCTATTTCCCCACTATGGACATGTACTCTATCCCTTGTAGGTTCCGACAAGATACTTACTTACTTTTCTTTCCGTTTCTATCCTAGATCTGGTTTGCGACTAGTTAGTGTTAGATTTATTTTAATCTTATATAGGGCCTTGTATGCTTGGTCTTTTGGTTCCCTTTCTGGATTTTATCTATGGTCGGTTGGAAGTCCAACTTATCATTTTTCTTCTCTCCGAGTATCTTCTCTTCTAAGTCACGTGTGTTTCCGCTTTCATCTTTGGCTCTTGTAAGGAGTTTTCCCCCTTTTCTTTGTCTTGCATCCTGTTAAATTGGCATTTCACATGTTAAATCAATCAAAATTATCTTCTATCAAAATTCATCTTATCTATCAAAAATCCTATCTGTATTCATTTCTCCTTATAATACATCCATATATCCAACACATTTATCTATCTATCCATCAAAATCTCGAAAAATACGTACATCTCAGGTACATGACATCTATTTATATCTAATCCATACATCAAGTACATCTGTATATCTATCCATCAAAATATTTAAAAGCTATGTCCATCCAAGATACATCACATCTATCTATCAAAATTAAATCAATCTATCTAATCACATCCATCTATCATCTATCCATCTATATCTATCCAATCACATCTATTTTATCCACATTTCAATCTATCTAATCACATCTATTTCCAATCACATCTATTTTTCTATATCTATCTATCCATGTATATCAAAATCAAAAAGGCATGAAGTACAATCATATGACCAATAACATGATGAATATATATATATACATGTGTGTTTTTACAAAAAAAAAAATGGGTGGCTTCCAATCGAGCCATCTATACAATGCCTTCCAATCGAGGCTACATCACTATACAAATACACAATCTACCAAGTCTCTATATGGTGAAATCAGAAGCGTGGAGGACACTGTCCCCTCCACCCTCCTCTGCACCCGGCTGTCCCTCCTGACCGCCGCCTATCGAGCTCGAAGCACCTGCTGCTGGATGGTCTCAGCCCACCTTGGTCCCTCCCAGTGCTCCCTCCGCCTGAGGCTCGCTCGCTGTTGTAGCTGTCGCTCCTCTCCTCCTCGCCCCGTACCAAGGCACATCTGGGCATGCTGCGCTAGAGCATCCTCATAATATCTCACCTCAGCAAGGAGAGACTGGTATGTGCTCAGGCTCACCATACCCGGTGCTCGTAAAGGTGCTGCTGGTGCTGCTGGCGTTGCTTGGTGGTACCCCTCCTAGGGTCGTGCCCTGTGTACCAGACTCTGATGTGGCACCAGTCTCTCCATATTGGCCCTAAGGGCCTCCCTGTGCCGAAAGTAGCGATCCCTCTGCTGGATCGCTGTATCACGCTCCTGACGAGTAGTGTCTCTCTCCACTATCAGGGAATCCCTCTCCTCTGTCAAGGCCCTGATCTCCTCCAGAGCTACCTGATGTGTCTGTACCAGTGTGGCATGCTCTCCCTCAACCCTGTCTAGTGTAGCAGCTATGTCCTCCTCATCAATGTCTATAGAGGGCGGGGAGATGTCGTGGAAGCTCTGTGTCATACCCCGCTGCGTACCCCTCATCCACCCCCGCGTCATCATCACTGTCCGTGGAGGGTGGAGCCTCTCTCAATGGGTCTGCCGGGATCAAAACCGGCAAATCTGTCTCTCTGCTATCCCGCCTATATGGGTGTATGTGGCCGGTACTGTCTGTACTAGACCAAATTGCCTCAGTATCCGCATGAATGGGACTCACTCCCAATATCTGGTCTGCGACCTCTGACCACTCGGCTCCGTCTCAATGCTACCAAGTGGGCATCCTGACCAACCCATATCGGAAATGCCCAATATGGTCTCCAGATAACCTGATCTGGTGTAAGCGTCCTGAAACGCTCCGAGTACCACTCAGCTGATCTACCTGTGTCTCCTGCAGCCATGTCAGCCCGCCATCTCCAAAATCCATAGTCCACACCCCCCACTGCTGCTGGCATCCACGGAAGCCCGAATGGCCTAATCACTGCTATGTGCTCATACGCCCAGCAATGGAGCACAAAGCTAACGTCAATCCCTGTCCTCCGACCAGTGGTGTACATCCATAGGTCATAGTAAATCTGAGCTATCAGGGCATCAGCGAAGGCAAAAACCTGTCTTTGCTGCAAGATGTCGCACACGCAGTCTAGCAGTAGCAATGGGAATCTCCCACCTCCTGAGTCTGGCAGGGCAAAATAGGAGATAGCCATCTGAATCAGGGCTATCCGCCTGCTCCGAGGGCTATCCTGTCTGTACTGTGAGGCTATCCTCACTGCCCCAGATACTATCTCCGAGTCATCTGATCTGTCTCTGTACAATCGCACCAGGGCCCTCTGCTGCTGCTCTCGGGGTGTGATCTCAATCGGGTCCCCCGTAATCGGTAATCGGAGGATCCTGTATACATCCTCATGGGTGATAGTCATCTCACCCGTCCTAAACCAAAATGTGCACGTGTGGCTGTCCCACCGTCGCACTAATGCCCGCATGAGCTCCACATCCCGTGGCACTCGTCTGTAATATCTAAAACCCCCCGAGCCCGGCTAGCTCTAAATGCTGCCCAGTCTGCATCGGTCACGTCAGGAAGGATCGTCTCCAATAACTCAGGGATGGCATCCCTCATATGAAGAGCCTCTCGTGCCTGCATCCACGACATCAAAAGTATAATCAGTCTCTCTGTTCCATAAATCACATCTTCCAAAACCATAACATCCAAAACTAGAACGAAATGCTAAACATCTTTCAATCGGCGTCGATTTGGTCAAATCGGCGTCGTTCATTATAGTCGGCGCCGATTACTACCAATCGACGCCGATCCAAAACAATCAACGCCAATTCTACCAATCGGCGCCGACTGCCAGGCCAGGCGTAAACCAGACCCTGGCCTCCCATACGCATGAAAACTCAAAAAAAAAAAAAAAAATAACGACAAACGGGTTCACCAGTGACTACTTACCCCAGGTCGTGTCCTCCTGCGCTTCTGTCCGCTCCCGGAGGCTTCCATTGTGTTCAAATCACAAATTCTGGCTCTGTCTGAATCAATCGTCACGTTGCAAATAAATCGTTTACGTTTTCCGTTCGCATATTTATATGCGTCTAGATTGGTCGGACGCCGATTTTTTGGGTCGACGCCGATTGTCTTGGTCGGCGCCGATTAATTTGATCGCCGCCGATTTTTCATGTCTGTTTGCCATAGTGTTGATACTTGGCTTTCTCATCTATCTGATCATTGTTGTATGCTGAATCTTGCCTTTTGGCACATCTTTTAGATGTCATTTTCTATTTCGGGTTTGTTCCCTTTGCGTGGGACACTCGTATCTTTCGGCAGCTTAGAGTTAAACGGGTCTGTAGGCACTAACGTCGTCTCATGAGGAGACCGTCTAGTTGTCCCTACCAATGTGTCTCTCTTTAGATGCTAGCTTTTTTTGCAGTTCTCCTTGCACTCATGGGTCTGTAGGCACTAACGTTGTCTCACGAGGAGACCGGCTAGTTTTCCCTACCAATGTGAGTTCCTTAGGTTGCTGCCCTTATGTTTATTTTTTATGCGTCCTCAATGATCAGTTCTACTCCAGACATCCGACTGGGGTATCCTGCATTTTTCATCTACCTCTTTCAAACTTGGGATCGTTTGTTCTATCATCCATCCCATCCCTAGTTTGAGGGGGATCGCATCATCACTCATTATTCCCTTCTCCCATCTCCTTGTTTTTGTCTCATAACCTTGCTTATCGTAAGTTACTTGACAAAAAGGGGCAAACTGTAGACACTTAAAATTGGTTATCCAATTTAGTGTCCCTCATATTCGTTTTTCCTACTTAGGTAACCTGGGGCACGTTCGCGTCACCAACTATCCCCTTGGGATAGTTTTCCAATTTGTGATTTAATCACTTACTCTAAATTTAATTCATCACATCACATCTTACCCATGAGTAATTAAATATTAAATATTTAATTACGCTTCTTCCCATGCATCTTAATCACTTATCCACCCCAAATTTATTCTATCTATGCATCGCATCCATTTTTAATCTTCCCTAAGCGGGATATTTCCCGTGGTCGGGATAAGTCTTGTCTTTCTCGAATCGATCAATTTGGCCATCTCGGGAGTCTTCTCCGCGATCAGCGCCGACCCATATGGTCGGCGCCGATTTTATAGGAGCGGCACCGATTATAAAAGCAGGTCCATAGCTCAGTTCGAAGGACCGAAAAAGAGACTAACGAGCGAAAGAAAGCACTTACGCACGAACAGAGAGCGAGAAAGATACAGGTTGCAAGAAGGAGAGATCTTTTTAGCATCATTTGTCTCAGTTAGGGTAGATCCTGTCCTAATCAATCCCTGAGAGGAGCACCGTTACTCTGCCCGTATCATATCAACATCACACACCACCGTCTATCATCTGGTGACTCTGTTCCAGTGTCTCTCCATCTTCGGCACATCCTGCAGACTACATTCACCTTCCAATCCCCCGAATCTCATGCACAGTCCCTGATTGGTCAGTCTGCCTTCAGTTGACACTAATCTTATCCAGTCGACGCCGATCAGTCCCAGTCGACACCGATCACATCAGTCACCGCCGATTATACACAGTCGACACCAATTTCACTGCAGATAGGTAAAAGGTCACAGGTAACACAAATCCAGCATTATTTCGCAGTTCCCTGTTTTCTGTACTTTCTGTCTGCTGTTCAGTTTTTGTTTTATTACTGCAATCAGAAAATCTAGTCTTTATTTACATCTTTTATCATGTATGCTTCTTTTCTTTATTGAAAACGTGGACTGACATCCGCCAAGGAAGCTTATCGCTTCCCTGACCCGCTTCTCGGGCAGTCCACCCAAATATCTTCTAACGCCATCTTTTTCTGTCAAGCACCGGTGTTTTGCAGGTTACTCGGATCTATTGTGTAAATTGCTCGTGTGCGCCCATCTTGTCTACATCAGCTTCCTCATCCGTCTACATCTTCATCAAGTATCGATTTCATTGGAGTTTTTCAGGGTTTTTGTGTTTAGTTTGGTGCATTAACTTGGACAGGTAACAAGCACAAAATTCTTGATCTACATTCTTCTCTTTTTGTTGTTTGAATTCTGGAAATAGCAATTATAGAGCTTTACTGTGCAATATGAATTGGTCTTGTTGTAGGTAACAGCAATGTGTAAATTGTTATTATGAATTGTATGCGTTCATGGATATAGAAGGTCATGTGAATAAGTGATTACGTGATTGTATAACTATTTATCTAGTTAAAAATACAGTGAAAGAAGTATGGAATCTTCTAGTACAGCAAGTACATAGTATGCATCCTTATACTGCTTGTTCTATGATGAATACGATGTTTTACTAACCTGTTTTTGGTATTCGTATGAACCTGATTTAAATGAAGTATTGATAAGGACGATAAGTTCATCCTTGTTTTCATTTAAAGTTGATTATGAATGAAATTATTCTTGCTGCTCGGGAAAGTGAATTCCGAATGGATTTTGTAAGTTTCACTCTGAACTGCTATCTTGATTTTGTGTCTCGTTTGGATTCCATTTTTAGGAAAGTCATGAGGAAAGAAATAGGAATGTGGATGGATAACTTGGAAAAATGATCTTTTCTTCTCTCATACAGTTGGAAATCTGTAATCGTTTAGGAATGAATTTTGTATTGCTTGGGTATAAGCAACTATATTTATTGCTTTTTGCTTTCTCGTCTATACTTGATTGCTTGGAATCGAATGATATGCATGAACTGAAAGGAAAGTAATTGCATTACATTTCAGTTAGTTTTTACCCTTTGCATTTATTACTAATGAAAGGAATGGAAAGGATAACAGTTATGCTATAACAGCAATATGCTACTTGTATTCCTAAACTTTAAAAATGTTGTAATCTGGAACTTTGAAGGAAATTGTTTCTTGTATGATTATGCGGGAAATAGGACAGTAATTCTTTGGCTGATTGGGATGGTACTTAGATGCTTCAGTTATTATGTTGTCCATTCTTTTGATGCTTAATTCTTGATTGATGTTCAAAATGTCGTTTCATAAAAGCAGGGTTCTTTTATTGAGACAGTTAACTAGAAGCACCTCATTTTAATGACAAGTGCTTAATATGCTCAGTTCAATGAACTGACCCGTGCAAGTAATTTTACAGATGGAATTTGGTTAGAACGAAGACATGGCTATTTTATAATGCTTCTTTTGATTGTCTGAAGATGAATTGTATTTGTTAGTTATTATTCCTCTACGAGGAATTGTGAAAAGAAGAAAGTACATTCTTCTATCTATGAGTTGTAATGATGTTTTATATAAACAAAGTCTAGTCAGTTGGATTGGCAGATGTATGGATTATGAAATCGATTAATGAATACAAATACAAGTGTGATATTTTAATGACTATATCAGTTAGATATTGTTGATTAAATTGGAAATATAATGTTATTTCTTGATTGGGAATTATTTAATTGTCCTTGGATGGATTTAAAAGGAACTGATATCTATTCTTACCTAAATGCAACTTTTAAGTTGAAATGTGCAATTAGTTCATACTTTGGGTTAAGATGAATTTTTAATTGACATTAAAAGGATTAGGAAGAACACGATTCCCTAACTGATAGGTATTCAGGATTAGCATGGAAGCTAAGGAATATCAATAAACTTAGGAGTAACCGAACATCATTTTTGAACTCCATTAATAGCCTCGTATGTTAAATTCAGAAAGTAAGGATATGGGATAAATATATCCAGGGCTAATGGACCTTAACTATGTAAGGTTAAGGAGAATAAATGAATACATTTATTGGGAATCAGACCTCGTTTAAATGACGTCTAATAAGTTGGAATTCTGAAATTAGTTACAGTTGTGAAAAACTTGGTTAAGTTAATAGGTTAAACTTATCACGTCCGTCGATAATGGGATACTTAATCCAATTATTAAGAAGAGAACCAAGTAGAGAAAATGCAACCCTTCGGTATGAAGGAGAAAATGCATAGCAAGCTAGAAGACGGATTTAGTCTCTCTTAGCTACACACAACTGTAACGGAAACGAGGATAAAGGATCAGCATGGATGCTGAAAGTTGATCTTAAATATTAAGATCATATCCAAATCACTTGAGCAGGATGTGTACTCTCAATGGGAGGATTCCATAGGACATTGACATACGCTAGCTACAGCACGGTGTCTTCATAAATATGGGGTCTTCATGACGACACAATGTAATAGGTGACATATTACAATGCACCCTCCCGAATTAAATCATCAAGAATACATAGGCTGAATGTGAATTTCTTGGCTGGGGATAGAAGTATGATCACGTATACGGAGTGACTCCGGAGGACTAAAGATAACTAGACACACGGAGTCGTGGGGAACGACATCGTATGTCTACGTATCTTTAGTCACCATGAGTGCCTTCCTATATTCGTTCATATTGCTAGTTGGAAATTGAAAGTTTGAATCTGACCTTAAATTGAAAGGACTGGTAGGAACCAGGAAAGACCATTCTAGATAATAGGTGAAGTGAGGTGAAGGACGTATTCCATTGGTGTGTATCACATCCAGGAATATGATCATGCAAAGCATGTGAAAATCTTTGGCCAAAGTATCGCAAGTGTTGGTTGCGTTGTCCTAATCACTTAATTTAAGATGCAGGATGTCAGATGAATATCAGTAATAGATATTCAGATAGGCTTCTTAAATGGATCACTTCGATAACCGGAATAGGGTAGGAAAACCAAGTATATGGAGTATACATAAAGTATTCTATACTTTAAGACAAACATGAGAGGATCGGCAAGGTACCGAGTCATGAATGAGATGACTTGGCTAACTACCGAATCCTTCATGTTCATTCATGCATAGTATATTATAATACAAGTCCCTTTTAAACATTTCTGGTTCGAAGTGATCCAATTTAGAAGCCTATCTGAATATCTATTACTGATATTCATCTGACATCCTGCATCTTAAATTAAGTGATTAGGACAACGCAACCAACACTTGCGATACTTTGGCCAAAGATTTTCACATGCTTTGCATATGAATCATATTCCTGGATGTGATACACACCAATGGAATACGTCCTTGCCAGTCACTCACTTCACCTATTATCTAGAATGGTCTTTCCTGGTTCCTACCAGTCCTTTCAATTTGTTCGAGGTTTAAAGTCTTTTGCTAGCATCTGGAGAGAGTGTGAAGATGACAAAGCTAGTCCAAGTAGTCAAGAAAACATGAAAAGGGCCAAGGAGATAAATTCATGAATATTTAACCATGTTAGGAAACCTAATGCATTAATGTATGAAATATCTTTCAATGATTATTGTTGTAATTGTAATGCTTTTGGACATAGAGCTAAGGAGTGTAGGAAGCTTTTCAAAGATGACCATTAATGGAGAGATAGAAGATATGAGAAATCAAGGAATGTTATGTGTTACAACTATCAAGAGAAGGGTCGTATTGCTAGGTATTGTCTTTATGAACCATCTAGTCAAATTTGGAAGAATGAAGGCCCTGTAAGTAAGAATAAAGGCCCTATAAGTAAGAATGAAGTTGTGTTTTATAACTATAATAAGGTTGGACATGTTGCTAGAAATTGTTATGGTCATAAGGCTGTTAAATTTGGTTGTCTCGGTTCATATCTATCTAGAAGAAAAAATGGTGTTGTGTATTACAATTGTCATGGACATGGACATACTACAAGATATTGCTATCAAAATGAGCCTCCTAGGTATAGAAGAAGGTTTCAAGTGTTCAAAGGGAAAGATAAGAAGGTGTTCAAAGTGAATATTGATCCTAAGAGTGATTCTAAGTCAGTTATGTCTAAGACAGTTGTTGAAAAGAAGGATGTTGAGCATTAAAAAAGGTCAAGGAAACTGATTCTAGGTCTAAAGAGGAAAATCATGATAAGAAGACAATATGTGTAGATGATAGGAAGAAGAAGGAAATAGAGATATTCATACAAGATACCAATTCAGGCAAGATATCAAAAAGTGTTGATAAATATAAGGAAGAAGACAAACCTAATGCAAGTCATGAAGAATTTTTAGTCCTAACTGAGAGAGAGAAAGTGAATGGGGCATATCATGTATTTTTTTCAGGGCTTCAATTAGAATATGGAGATATAAGAGATGAAATTATCATATATAAAAGGAAATATAAGAAGAATGAGAGGATATCAAAGGCAGAAAGAGAAAAGATAGATTTTTTAGTTCTCTAGATGGCTATATATTGTTTTAGTGATCTAGCAAGCATTGTGTGTCTTCTTTAGGATTTTAGAAGACATATATCATCTGAAGGAAGCATGGTGTGTTCTTAAAGGTACATTACCATTAGTAGTTATTGATCAAAGTCTTCACAACGTTGCAAATGTGTGAATAGTTAAAAGTTATGTCTACTTAGCCCCTCATAAGGTTTGTGTGCATGTCTAGTATGTTAGAGGTTATGAGAAGTCTTCAAAAGAATTGAAAGGTTGTGAAAAATGTCTTGAGACCATGTCTTTGTATATGTTGTTAGGTTTTTTCTCAACTAGTCCATCTATCTCTGACCAAGTGTGTCATAGTGGTTTGTGATGATATTCACCATTAAAAAGTCTGTCAAGGTGTGTAACCATGTATGATTGAGTATTAGCCGATTGTTCTAGCTATGAAGAGTGTATGTGTACTTGTCATTGTTTTACAAAGGTTGTGGCATTCTTTAAAAAGAAATGGTCCATGGTCTAATTGATAGTTCAAGAAGTAAGAGTCAAGTTTAATAGAAATAAGATGCAAATGTTATGAGTTTTTTGTGCTTTATTAGGTGTTAAAGGAATAGTCATGTTGTCCTGTGTTTTGCATGGGAAAAAATCACTTGAAAACAAAAAAACCATACCCTAAGGTCAAAATTTTACATGTCATACCTTTCCAAACACCCCCGAGATCAACTTACCTTTCAATGTCAAGTCCAATCTTGTCCTTCAGTGACTCATTTGTGAATGTCATTAGTACCCCTAGATGGTTTAGGAAAAATCAAAATCATTCAAGTTCTTTTGGAGCAATATTTCTCAAGGTGGGTTATAACAAGCTTAGAAAAAGCTTTCATTATTATTTCTAAGCCAAGTGCACCATCACTAGAGAAATTCCAAAGACTCATATTCATCATGGAGGAATATCAAGGATCCAGAAACATCAAGGAACATATTTTGGAATATTCTGGGAAGTTTTAGAGGTTTAGGAGCCAATTCACTGAAAGTAGGTTTTTGAGGCCGAAGGAGCTTTCACTGTAAAAGAGTACCTAAGCTTCGAGAAGTGATTCTGGGAGCTCCATAATGATTTATGATCCCAAAAATATATCATTGGAAATAATTTTTAACCCCTACATGTTTTAAAAAACATATCAACTTCAAACCCCGTGCTTTTTTTTAGGAAGCTCATTCTTTCCATGCACAACGAGTGATCCCGATAAAAGGAGGTTTTTTGAGGTATTTCAAGGATAATAAATCCATTTCACCCCTACCATTATTCTCAAAAAATAATTTCATGCAAAATCATTTTAAAAAAGTGTAAATCAAGAATTTTGCACTTGTTACCTGTCCAAGTTAATGCACCAAACTAAACACAAAAACCCTGAAAAACTCCAATGAAATCGATACCTGATGAAGATGTAGACGGATGAGGAAGCCGATGTAGACAAGACGAGCGCACACGAGAAAATTTGCAACAGTAGATCCGAGTAACCTGCAAAACACACGGTGCTTGACAGAAAAAGATGGCGTTAGAAGATATTTGGGTGGACCTGCCCGAGAAGGGGGTCCGGGAAGCGATAAGCTTCCTTGGCGGATGTCAGTCCACGTTTTCAAATAAAGAAAGAAGATATACATGATAAAAGATGTAAATAAAGACTAGATTTTCTGATTGCAGTAATAAAACAGAAACTGAACAGCAGACAGAAAGTACAGGAAAACAGGGAAACTGCGAAATAATGTTGGATTTGTGTTACCTGTGACCTTTTACCTGTCTGCAGTGAAATCGGCGTCGACTGGTGTATAATCGGCAGCGACTGATGTGATCGGCGTCAACTGGGACTGATCGGCGTCGACTGGATAAGATTAGTGTCAAACTGAAAGCAAGACTCTGACCAATCAGGGACTGTGCGATGAGATCGGGGATTGGAAGGTGAATGTAGTCTGCAGGATGTGCCGAAGATGGAGAGACACTGGAACAGAGTCACCAGATGATAGACGGTGGTGTGGTGATGTTGATATGATACGGGCAGAGTAACGGTGCTCCCTCTCAGGGATTTGATTAGGACAGGATCTGCCTTACTGAGACAATGATGCTAAAAAGATCTCTCCTTCTTGCAACCTGTATCTTTCTCGCTCTTGTTCGTGCGTAAGTGCTTTCTTTCGCTCGTTAGTCTCTCTTTCGGTCCTTCGAACTGAGCTATGGGACCTGCTTTTATAATCGGCGCCGCTCCTATAAAATCGGCGCCGACCATATGGGTCGGCGCGACGCGGAGAAGACTCCCGAGATGGCCAAATTGATCGATTCGAGAAAGACAAGACTTATCCCGACCACGGGAAATATCCCGCTTAGGGAAGATTAAAATGGATGCCGATGCATAGATAGAATAAATTTGGGGTGGATAAGTGGATTAAGATGCATGGGAAGAAGCGTAATTAAATATTTAATATTTAATTACTCATGGGTAAGATGTGATGTGATGAATTAATTTTAGAGTAAGTGATTTAAATTACAAATTGAAAAACTATCCCCAAGGGGATAGTTGGTGACGCGAACGTGCCCCAGGTTACCTAAGCAGGTAAACGAATGTGAGGGACACTAAATTGGATAACCAATTTTAAGTGTCTACATTTTGCCCCTTTTTGTCAAGTAACTTGCGATAAGCAAGGTTATGAGACAAAAACAAGGAGATGGAAGAAGGGAAGAATGAGTAATGATGCGAAAGAAGGGAAGAATGAGTGATGATGCGATCCCCCTCAAACTAGGGATGGGATGGATGATAGAACAAACGATCCCTAGTTTGAAAGAGGTAGATGAAAAATGCAGGATGCCCCAGTCGGATAGCTGGAGTAAGACTGATCATTGAGGACGCATAAAAATAAACACAAGGGCAGCAACCTAAGGAACTCACATTGGTAGGGGAAAACTAGCCGGTCTCCTCGTGAGACGACGTTAGTGCCTACAGACCATGAGTGCACGGAGAACTGCAAAAAAAAAACCAGCATCTAAAGAGAGACACTTTGGTAAGGGGACACAACTAGACCGGTCTCCTCATGAGATGAAGTTAGTGCCTACAGACCCGTTTTAACTCTAAGCTGCCGAAAGATACGAGTGTCCCACGCAAAGGGAACAAACCCGAAAGACACGATGACATCTAAAAGATGTGCCAAAAGGCAAGATTCAGCACACAACAATGATCAGATAGATGAGAAAGCCAAGTATCAACACATATGGCAAACAGACATGAAAATCGGCGGCGATCAAAACTAATCGGCGCCGATCAAGACAATCGGTGTCGACCCAAAAATCGGCGCCGACCAATCCAGACGCATATAAATATTGCGAACGGAAAACGTAAACGATTTATTTGCAACGTGACGATTGATTCAGACAGAGCCAGAATTTGTGATTTTCAACACTATGGAAGCCTCCGAGAGTGGACAGAAGCGCAGGAGGACACGACCTGGGGTAAGTAGTCACTGGTGAACCCATTTGTCGTTTTTATTATTTATTTTATTTTTTTGTTTGAGTTTTCATGCGTATGGGAGGCCAGGGTCTGGTTTACGCCTGGCCTGGCAGTCGGCGCCGATTGGTAGAATCGGCGTCGATTGTTTTGGATCGGCGTTGATTGGTAGTAATCGGCGCCGACTATAATGAACGACGCCGATTTGACCAAATCGACGCCGATTGAAAGGTGTTTAACATTTCCTTCTAGTTTTGGATGTTATGGTTTTGGAATATGTGATTTATGGAACAGAGAGACTGATTATGCTTTTGGATGTCGTGGATGCAGGAACGAGAGGCTCTTCATATGAGGGATGCCATCCCAGAGTTATTGGAGACGATCCTTCCTGACGTGACCCGATGCAAGATGGCAGCATTTAGAGCTAGCCGGGCCTCGGGGGTTTTAGATATTACAGACGAGTGCCACGAGATGTGGAGCTCATGCGGGCATTGGTGTGACGGTGGGACAGCCACACGTGCACATTTTGGTTTTAGGACGGGTGAGATGACTTATCACCCATGAGGATGTAACAGGATCCTCCGATTACCGATACGGGGGATCCCGATTGAGATCACACCCCGAGAGCAGCAGCAGAGGGCCCTGGGTGCGATTGTACAGAGACAGATCAGATGACTCGGAGATAGTATCTGGGGCAGTGAGGATAGCCTCACAGTACAGATAGGAGCCCTCGGAGCAGGCGGATAGCCCCTGATTCAGATGGCTATATCTTATTTTGCCTTGCCAGACTCAGGAGGTGGGAGATTCCCATTGCTACTGCTAGACTGCGTGTGCGACATCTTGCAGTACAGACAGGTTTTTTCCTTCGCTGATGCCTCTGATAGCTCAGATTTACTATGAAGCTATGGATGTACACCACTGTCGGAGGACAGGGATTGATGTTAGCTTTGTGCTCCATTGCTGGGCGTATGAGCACATAGCAGTGATTAGCCATTCGGGCTTCCGTGGATGCCAGCAGCAGTGGGGGGTGTGGACTATGGATTTTGGAGATGGCGGGCTGACCATGGCTTGCAGGAAGACACAGGTAGATCAGCTGATGGTAGCTCGGAGCGTTTCAGGGGGGACCCGGGGGGTTACACCAGGAGTCAGGTTTATCTGGGAGACCATATAGGCCATCTGTCCGATATGGGTTTGCGTCAGGATGCCCACTTGGTAGCATTGAGACGGAAGCCGAGTGGGTCAGAGGTCGCAGGACCAGATATGTGGGAGTGCCAGTCCCATTCATGCGGGATACTGAGGCAATTTGGTCTGTACAGACAGTAACCGGCCCACATTAACGCCATATAGCGGTGGGATAGCAGAGAGAAAGGATTTGGCGGTTTTGTTGAGCCCGGCAGACCCATGAGGAGAGGCCTTCCACCCTCCAACGACATTGATGATGACGCGGGTTGGATGAGGGGTACGCCAGCGTGGATACACAGAGCTTCCACGAAATCTCCCGCCCTCTATAGACATTGATGAGGAGGACATAGCTGCTACCTAGACAAGGTTTGGAGCGAGAGCATGCCACACTGGTACAGACACATCAGGTAATCCACCCCAGCTCTGGAGGAGATCAGGGCCTTGACCAGAGGAGAGTGATTCCCTGATAGTGAGGAGACCTCCCTCGTCTGTAGCGTGATACAGCGATCCAGCATGGATCTCTACTTTCGGCACAGGTAGGCCTTAGGGCCAAATATGGAGAAGACTGTGCCATAAAAAAAAAAAAAAAATAAACATCAGAGTCCTGGTACACGGCCCCGACCTATGAGGGGTACCAACCATAGACGCCAGCAGCACCAGCAACACCTTACGAGCACCGTGTTATGGTTAGCCTAGCACATACATCTCCTCCTTGCTGAGGTGATATATTATGAGGATGCTTCTCGCGCAGCATGCCCAGATGTGCCTTGGTTACGGGCGAGGAGAGAGACGACAGCGACCAAAGCTAGCTGAGCCTCCAGGCGGAGGATCCCTGGGAGGGACCAAGGTGGGCTGAGACCCCCGCAGCAGGTGCTTCGAGCTCGATAGGCCGGCGTCAGTAGGGACAGCCGGGTGCATAGGAGGGTGGAGGGGACAGTGTCCTCCACGCTTCTGATTTCACCATATAGAGACTTGGTAGATTGTGTATTTGTATAGTGATGTAAGCCTCGCTTGAGGCTTGTATAGATGGCTCGATTGGAACCACCCATTTTTTTTTTTGTAAAAACACACATGTATATATAATATATTCATCATGTTATTGGTCATATGATTGTACTTTCATGCCTTTTTGATTTTGATATACATGGATAGATACATATAGAAAAATAGATTTGATTGGAAATAGATGTTGATTAGATAATTGAAATGTGGATTAAAATAGATTTGATTGGATAGATATAGAATGATAGATGATAGATGGTGTGATTAGATAGATTTTTTTTTTGATTTAATTTTGATAGATATATGTGATGTATCCTTGGATGGACAAATAGCTTTTAAATATTTTTTATGGCTGATATACAGATGTACTTGATTGTATGGATTAGATATAAATAGATGTCATGTACCTGGATGTACGTATTTTTCGAGATTTTGATGGATCGCTAGATAAATGTTGGATATCATGGATGTACTTATACGGAGCCCGATACAGATTGATTTTTGATAGATAAGCATGCAATTTTTGATAGAAGACTAATTTTGATTGATTTAACATGTTAAATGCAATTTCATTAACAGGAGCAAGACACGCGAAAAGGGGAAAACTCCTTACAAAGAGCCAAAGATGAAGCGTAAACACACGTGACTTAGAATGAGAAGAATACTCGGATAAGAAAAAATGATCGTTGGAGTTCAACCGACAGTGAAAAATCCAGAAAGGGAACCCAAAGACCACGCAATACAAGGCCCTATATAAGGTAAATAAATCTAACCTAACTAGCGCAAACCAGATCTAGATCGAAACGGAAAAGAAGTAAGTAAAGTAATCTTGTCGGCACCTACAAGGGATAGAGTACATGTCCATAGTGGGTGAATAGATGTCCATATGATCGACAAAAGGTCCTAAATCTCAGCTTCATGACTTTGGCGATAGGCAAACTGATCACTGCCGGGAATTTTGCTTGATATGGAAAGACTGATCGATGCGGAAGTCTTTTAGTGATGCTATAAAAACCTGACTGGAATGCCGATTAATTCAAGAAGCCGGGAATTTTTCTTTGAGAAATCGCCCGTCCTCAAGGGAGCCGGTCTGTATTGGGGATTTTATGATAGCCATCCTTCGAGGGTAATGTTCTATAATTTTCTTTTTAATCACTTGATAATGTATGGATAAAGCTGTCCTTCAGGGATTCATCTATCTTTTGGATAGCATCTTCTCTTTTTCTTTTTTTCTTTTTTTTTTATAGAAACTTTTTGGAAGAAGCTGAGTTCAGACCTAGATAGATCAGATGGAGGGAGAGAGAACATGAAGAACATCACTCATGACCTGATTAGAATCCGATGAAGATAATTACTTGGACAGATGAAGTGGTGATTAAGGTATTCCTACCATGAGGATGAGACATTCAAAAGAAACGTGCAATGAGTAGAGCCCTACTCTATTTAGGTAGACGAGGCAATAGGCGGAGAACTACACGCAATTTCCAAATCACCACGAGTAGATACGAGTTATTATGGACGGATGGAAGATCTGCGTTGCGACTAGATTTTGTTAAAGATAATTTTAACAGTAGAATTGCCGTAAATCAAGGCATTAAGTAGTGTTTCCGCTTCAGGGATACCATCCATGGAAGAGTAAAAACGCGAAGCCCTCAGACCCATTATTTATTAGTGGATAATTTGTGCCCATCCGTTGGGTAGT